>BQMZ01000124.1:0-267541 GCA_036984285.1 Chlamydomonas sp. KOR1 | reverse complement strand
CAGCCCTGGGGTTCACCGCAGGGGTCCGCTGTGCCGGTGCCCTGGTGCCTCTGGCCTGGAGGCGTGCACGTGCGCAGCAGCACAGCGTGTCCGCCCGTTGTGCCGTGGCATTATGCCCGCGAGACGGCTTGGGCGGCGGGTGCAGTGGAGTTGGGGGGCCATGCGATATGTGGGCCACGTGACGTCCTGGGTGTCTGCGCCCTTGTTCCCACCTCCTGTGCAACAGGCTGTTCATGCATGGTATGTGTCGAAGCGTCAAGTGTTGTGACGCCGCGAGCAAGTCGGGCAGCACCAGCAAAGACTCGATTTGCGGCACAAAAGGGGGCCGGGATCGAACCGCAGACCTCGGACGGAGCAAAGACGTGCCCCACATCAGGATCGAACTGATGACCTTGGCGTTATTAGCACCACGCTCTAACCAACTGAGCTAGCAGGGCTGACTAAGGCCCGTACAATTGTACGGCTGTACGGCGGATGACGAGAAGTGTAGCCGTACTATATAAATAGCTACAATGCTTGCCGTAACGTTGTCGTACATTCGTACGGCATGTCGGGCGCCTCAGTACGGCAGTAAACAAGAACCCAAACGGAAACCGTGCTCCGCCTTAACAGCCGTACGACAGGATACGGCGGCTACAGCTTGTGTCCGTTGGCCTGTGCACGACTCCCTGGGGCGACACGCGTGCCCATGAGGAAGCGCGCGCAGCCGCCAGCGGTACGCCGCAGAAGGTACGCCAATCCAGTAGGAACTTTGACGCGGCTGCTGTGCTCGTGCTCCTAGGGCTGCAGAGTTGCTGCCCTGATGTCACGTCACTTCTATGGCTGCCGGGTGCGTTCCCTGTTCGTGGGCAGATTGAGCACTGCTTACAGGACATACACAGTCACACAGCGCCGCCCCCCGGCTTTGCCTTGCGAACTTTGTCGCACTTACCGGTACTTGATGTCTACTTGACTCATGGGCGGCGACTCTTTCCGCGATGCAGGTATGCATCGCATTACACTCGAGTGTGCACGCAACCGTCTGTCCCGCGTGGGCCGGGGGGCCACCCGACACAGCTGGTGTATTCAACTTCAGCTTCAGTTGAGTCCTTGCTCCTCAGCACCCAGCCGCAGCCTGCCTCAATGCCTGTCACTAGCCACTAGACTAACTCCTTGTCGCTTGCTTGAAACTAGTACTTGTTTTGTAGAATGCTACTGTGACCCCGCAACTGCATTCGTATACATAGTCACACACATTCTGGTTTGGTTTGGTTTGTTCATGGGGACCCGGTGGGGGTGTCGTACCACACCCACCACCCTCACGCCTCACACGCCAACGCCTGTGATGACACTGTGTGTGACACTTCATGCCTTCCCTGGAAGCAAGTGTATCATCAGCAGAAGTTTGTCATGAGCCATGGAGCATGGACGGCATTTGCATGCTCAACTGCACCCAGACGCACGGCATGTGGCTGTGGCACGTACTAGGGCGGTGACTGATTTTCGGTCGCGCCTGCGAGACTTCGCAGCTTTGGGCATGCCCAAGGGGTGGAAGAGCGTGCCTGCGCACCATCCGTTCCTTGGCATACAGGACAACAGAGTCCAATACAACGGTCCTATGCTTGAGCAGCATGCTTAAGCATTGCACTTTAGCGTACCGTACTAAACGCGTCTCTGGTGCTACTTTCATACCATGCCTGCCCTACGCATGTGTGCTGACTGACTGACTTCAGTTGTACGCGAGTGTATGTGGCAGTGTGGTGACTGCGGCCCCTGACATTACTAGGCCTGGGCAGTAGCGGGCTTTTGTGCTTTGGGAGGGCTGTCTCGTTGCCCTCTCGGGGTGGTGTGCGGTACGACACCCCGACCGAAGGGGTCCTCCGTGTAAAACCAAACCAAACCAAAAGACGGCGGCATCCAATAATCAAGTGGACGGCACGCGGCACGTATCCTGCATTGGTGGATTTTGTTCCCGCCTGTGACACGCTGCACCCATGGCAGCAAGTGCGATGGAAGATGAACAACAGGGAGATCTTGTGGCTCTGGTGGAAGTTGTGTACCTAAAAGTGCGTTATCGGCTGTATCGTGCGGCTGTACAACGTATGCTGAGAAAAGCAGTCGTACTGCATATTAACAGTTACAGTTACAGTTACAGACCCGAGAGGGGGCACGTCCGGAGAGCCAGGGGGCCATAAGGACGAGTAGTGCAAAATAATAACTAGTGTGCGGGGCGGCGGGGCTTATTCGCCACTACCCACACGCTGCACACGCCTCACAGCCGGCCGAGCACGCCGCTGGAGGATAAGATGCCTTTCTTGCCATACCTCGTCCAGGAATGAAGCAAGGGCTATGGGGGATGCCTCCATCATGATCGAACGCATGTCCCTCTCCTTAAACCGGAGATCACACTCGTACCGGTCTTGAAAGGGCTCGTAAGCAGGGCACTGACATAGTACATGCAGTTTGGGTGTGTGTTGAGTACGGCTGTGTCGCTGCACCATTGAGCTTGCAAGTGCTCTTCCTCATAGGCATTGAAAGGGATTCATCGTACGGCAGGTACGTACGGAAGGACCTCCAGCTGCGCTGTGATCTAATGGTGGTCCCCGAATGCACCAGACACCCACATGGGTGGCTCAAGGTACTGCCTGACCAGCTGTGACCAAAGAGTCCTTGCACCTCTGATGATTTGTTTGTTCGTGAGAAGGTTGCAGGGACTTGGAATTCGTGCTTGGCAAGCACATGTGGGCGGATAGGAACGCCTC
Organism: Chlamydomonas sp. KOR1; assembly: GCA_036984285.1. Taxonomy (NCBI): domain Eukaryota; kingdom Viridiplantae; phylum Chlorophyta; class Chlorophyceae; order Chlamydomonadales; family Chlamydomonadaceae; genus Chlamydomonas; species Chlamydomonas sp. KOR1. Next base: position 264,800 of record BQMZ01000124.1, on the reverse strand, counting down.
ACCAACCACCACAACCGACTCTACCCAAGACTCTGAAGAACTCGCCGTACTGCCTGCTGCCAGTAAGCTCACAAACAGGGGACAGGGGCCTGGAGACCAGGTAAAGGGAAACCATCTAGCTACCAGCTGATGCCCGATGGTTCATCATCCACTGATAGCCACCAACCACCAACACGCCTTCGATAGACACCTGGAGTCGGCTATCTATCTATCTAGCTATCAGGACAAGGACTGCTACGCTGGTGCATACTTGCTGTGCGCGGGGCACTGAACGCCGGCCGTACGGTGTCATATATACACCTGGACGAGGTCCCCTATCGTCGTGAGGCGACCACAGTAAGAGAGCCGACGTGCCGTTCAAAAGTACATGTAGTAAAGTGCAGTACGACAGGCGCTTTGAGCTATGCAGTACGGGTGCAGAACTGGTGAGCTGCTTACTTTCTGTCTTGTGCCGTTGCTTTGTTGCGGGGGGGCGCTACATACGCACGACTTAGGAGCATTTCGCGGCAGGGAGTCAGCAGGGCTGACATGCCCCAGCTTTATTTATATGGAATACCGTGAGGTGAGTTCACTCAGGTACGTTCGCACGAGTTGCAGCACGCATTCTGTTTGCCTGCCTTCGTTCGGGAGACGCTGCGGGACATGCCAACACCTCCGTCAAGACCAAGTTCCGCACTACCACGTCACGGCTTTGTGTAGCAGGATGTTGGATAAGCGTATCCAGGAGGCCAAGGCCAGTCCTGGTGGGGTGTGGGCACTATTCAAGGGTTCCAAGTTCTCTGACTGCCCTATTAGCGTTGATAAACTATCAGACCACTTCGAGAAAGTACTCAATGGGGACGGTACAGGTAGTATGCGGGACGGTGCACATACAGTGCTTATCCGCATTTTCGAGTGTCGTGAGGATGCACTATGCCGACGGGAAGCTCGCGTTAGAGGGCGTTAGAGGGCGTTAGAGCGCGCTACGGCGCGCAAGGGAGCGGTGGGGCGCGGCAGGGTAGCGCTGCCCTCTAGCGCTCCCCCGACCCGTGGGCCTTGCATAGCAGTTGACTTCCGTTCAATCACCAAGGGCCTTACGCCGTTTGTGTTCATATGATGTTTTATTGTATGCTAAGCAGGTTTGGAGACGAACATCGGGGTTGGCGTCACTTTGCATCCGGGGGTATCGTAACGCGAAGGTAGCGCAAGCGCTATGCCGCGTTAAGCTGCACCAGTTCAAACACTATTCTCCTCTTATGTACCCCTTTGATACCTATTCCACTTTCCAACAATGCATTCAGCCCAATCCCTGCGCTCAACCAGCCCACGTTCTGCGCACTTGCGCTCGTATTCCTATGGAGCCTGGCCCCAAGCGACGTGCAGTGAGCGACATATGGCGAAGCAGGTAGGACTCCGGGGCTCCTGCCTAGTGGAAGCAGTTGGCATGGTTGCAATTATGCTATGTAGCACGTATGAATACCATGCTCTACTTCAAGCCCTTCAACTGCCTCCACATTCATCGCACAGGTGGAGAGCGTCGCCTCCACGTCTTGTACGACCTGGGGCGCCTTCAGCACGGAGCTTCGTTCAGCAGTGTGCTCCACGGAGCAGCTGGTCCACAGATACGCTTATGGCCGTGTACTTGAGCTGTAGGTGGAGGGCAGGGGCGTAGGCAACTGATGGTACAAAAGCAGTATGAGTGCTGTTCAGCGCTAGGCAAGGCATGCAGCATAGCAGTCAAGCATGACGTATGGGCAGTTCGTGGCTAAGATGAGGCGTTCATTGTAGTGCAGGTGTTGTCTGAGCAGGCTGGAGGTTCGTTAAACGCGCAGGTGGCAGTGTGGGGCGGTATGAAGCAGGATAACTAAGACAACCTAGACGCGGCTGTGAGGTTGAAAGCATAGGTGGCCATGTTGATTGGTATCCTGCATAATAGAACATGTGTGCAACAGCATAGCTCATAGCTTTCAGGCAGGCGGAAGATGGTGACTGCCATCTGCTTTAGATGACTGCCATGAGCATAACAACCAAAGCGCAAAACACGCGCAGAGGCAGGGCTGAGACCAGGGGAGACTCCCCTGGCTGACACGTGTCTATAGCGCCTGCCCGTAGCGCTCATGGGGTCTGCCGCTAACGCTAACTAGCGCGTGCTTAACGCTCAGCGTAGGCTCGCGGTAATCTCTGTAACGCGAATTGGAAACCAGCGTTAACATGTAGCGCCACGGTTGTGGCGCCTGCGCTATGCCAGCCACCAACCGCCCCGCGCTATGACCGAACCGCCTGGCGCTACAGACAACCTTAGGGCGTAAGGTGGTTTCCAATGCGCGCTAAGCACAGCGTTACGGTGCCGCGACTGAGCGCGCTACAATGCCTCTGCGGGCGCTAGGTGCATAGCGCGCCAAGGGCTGGTTCAGCCACGCTCGCGCTAACCGCGACTTCACCCCGCGCCATGTGCGTTAACCCAGCGCTAAGGGAGCGTCAGAGCTGCGTTACCACGCGCTATGGTCGCGCTACAGGGCACATAGCGCCCTCTAACGCCCTCTAACGCGAGCTTCCTGTCGGCATAGTGATGCGCCCCCTGAGGCTGCCGTGGATGTGGACTGGGGCTGGGCTGTGGAGTCTGTCGAGTTTGGTTGGCATCGTACAAAGTCGTACATGGACCGCTGGACCTCTGCAGTTGGGCTTAACTGTGACATATCACCCGGGGAGGTGGCAGCCGCTCTGAAGGAGATCAAGAACGGGAAGTCGCCTGGGCTCGAGCGAGCATGTGCAAGGGGAGTGTTACAAGTATGCTTTACGGGGCGTGCTTGTGGGTGAGCGTGTATGTGATGTACCAAAGTGCACTCTCTACTTACCTAGCTGCCCTGTTCAACCGTGTATTTGACGGAGACTACCCCTGCATCTTTGCTACCAACACCCTCTGTGCTGTGCCTAAGAAGGGCGACAAAACCGTGTGTGATAATTATCGAGGTATAGCCGTGGGTGGTACGCTCTCTAAGCTGTACGCTAACGTGCATGCGCGGCGGCTTATTGGGCACTGTGAGCCCCTGCGGGCTCCTAGCCAAGCTGGCTGCAGGGAGGGTTTTGGCACGGAGCACCACTTGTTCACTTCACGTCATCTCATAACCAAGCATATTAAACGCATTGACAAACGGCCGCTCATTGTCATTCAGGTCGATTTTGCCAAGGCTTTTGATTCCGTTGATCATGAGACCTTGTGGCACGTTATTGAGTCATACGGCATCCATGGGCGCATGTTGGACGCATTGAAGGCCTGCTACCACACAGTGTTGCTGCGCGTCAAGGCCGGTGGGAAGTTGGGCCATGTGTTCTCGGTCGGGAGAGGGGTCAAGCAGGGATGCCCCCTTAGCGTCACCCTCTTCTGCCTGTATATTGAAATGCTTTCTCACTACATTAGCGCGTATGACACCGACTGTAGAGTGCGGACGCCAGCCTTGTGGGAGCGTCAAGGTAAGTAGCGCAGTGCGCCCGTCTTGGTGACCAGGTAGCTAGTAAGTGACGTGTTGTTTGTGGATGACGCCTCCTTAATGGCAACGGGCCCTGAGCGTGCTCATACTCTGCTCAAACTACTTAACGACTTTTGTGACGCTACCGGTATGACAGTTAACAACACTAAGTGCGAGGTGCTGATTTTTGGTGGTACCCCGCCGGCTGAGCGGCGTGGGTTAACGGAAGACGGGTTTACGCTGGGTAACTCGCGGCTTGATGTCGTTGCTGAAGGAAAAACTGCAAAGTATCTTGGCCTTTTCTATGGGCCCGGCCGACCCTTTACTGATTGCGCCAAAGAGCTGTTGGTCTCGGGACGCAAGGCCACGTATGGTTTACACTCCATTTGCAAGGAGCATAGCATCAACGCACCTAAGCTGCGCATGGACCTGTACAACGCCACAGTAGTGCCCGTCTTTTCGTACGGTGCCCAAATTTGGAGTGTCGACTGCCTAAACACGTCTTTTGAGGGTGCTATGGCACACCCCATGGTGGAGGCGCAACGAGCCTATATGCGGACGGCGGTGGGGGCTAGGTGCCCCACTATGATGTGCTTGTACCGTGAGCTGTCGCAGTACCCACTGCATTTACACTGGTGTAGACTAGTTTTCCGCTTCTGGAATAAGCTGGTAGGGTGTATAAAGTCGCTGGCACACCATGCTTTTGTTGCCGACGTTGGCATGGCCCTGGCCGGTTGTACCACTTGCTTGCTGGGCGCACCATGCCATCACCTACCTTCCTGGCGCGGGCCTGGAGGCGGCGGAGCACTTGAATAACATTGACAAGGTCGGATATTACACTAAGCTTGTCGTGCCTGTCGAAGAGTTGTGCCAACGAATGGCCGATCGGTTTGACAGCCGCTGGGCTGAGGTGGAGGCATCAACTGAAGCTGACCCGCGGAAGTTGGCCGGGAGTGGTGTGAAAGCTCATCGGTACGCCAGGTGGATGGGGCTGCCTTCATGCAAGGCGAAGAACCGTGTTGGCTAGCACATGCGGATGTTGTTATGCGACGGGGCTTGCACCAAACCCTCATGCGGTTTCGGTTAATGTGCTGGGACCTCGAGGTCAGCCGGCCACAGGGTCGCGGATGCCGCGTCGCATGTGTCGCATTTGTGGTGATAAGCAAGCCGTTGAGGATGAACTGCATGTACTATGTCAGTGCCCTGCTTACGAGCCCTTTCAAGACCGGTACGAGTGTGATCTCCGGTTTAAGGAGAGGGACATGCGTTCGATCATGATGGAGGCATCCCCCATAGCCCTTGCTTCATTCCTGGACGAGGTATGGCAAGAAAGGCATCTTATCCTCCAGCGGCGTGCTCGGCCGGCTGTGAGGCGTGTGCAGCGTGTGGGTAGTGGCGAATAAGCCCCGCCGCCCCGCACACTAGTTATTATTTTGCACTACTCGTCCTTATGGCCCCCTGGCTCTCCGGACGTGCCCCCCTCTCGGGGTCTGTAACTGTAACTGTAACTGTTAATATGCAGTACGACTGCTTTTCTCAGCATACGTTGTACAGCCGCACGATACAGCCGATAACGCACTTTTAGGTACACAACTTCCACCAGAGCCACAAGATCTCCCTGTTGTTCATCTTCCATCGCACTTGCTGCCATGGGTGCAGCGTGTCACAGGCGGGAACAAAATCCACCAATGCAGGATACGTGCCGCGTGCCGTCGACTTGATTATTGGATGCCGCCGTCTTTTGGTTTGGTTTGGTTTTACACGGAGGACCCCTTCGGTCGGGGTGTCGTACCGCACACCACCCCGAGAGGGCAACGAGACAGCCCTCCCAAAGCACAAAAGCCCGCTACTGCCCAGGCCTAGTAATGTCAGGGGCAGCAGTCACCACACTGCCACATACACTCGCGTGCAACTGAAGTCAGTCAGTCAGCACACATGCGTAGGGCAGGCATGGTATGAAAGTAGCACCAGAGACGCGTTTAGTACGGTACGCTAAAGTGCAATGCTTAAGCATGCTGCTCAAGCATAGGACCGTTGTATTGGACTCTGTTGTCCTGTATGCCAAGGAACGGATGGTGCGCAGGCACGCTCTTCCACCCCTTGGGCATGCCCAAAGCTGCGAAGTCTCGCAGGCGCGACCGAAAATCAGTCACCGCCCTAGTACGTGCCACAGCCACATGCCGTGCGTCTGGGTGCAGTTGAGCATGCAAATGCCGTCCATGCTCCATGGCTCATGACAAACTTCTGCTGATGATACACTTGCTTCCAGGGAAGGCATGAAGTGTCACACACAGTGTCATCACAGGCGTTGGCGTGTGAGGCGTGAGGGGTGGTGGGTGTGGTACGACACCCCCACCGGGTCCCCATGAACAAACCAAACCAAACCAGAATGTGTGTGACTATGTATACGAATGCAGTTGCGGGGTCACAGTAGCATTCTACAAAACAAGTACTAGTTTCAAGCAAGCGACAAGGAGTTAGTCTAGTGGCTAGTGACAGGCATTGAGGCAGGCTGCGGCTGGGTGCTGAGGAGCAAGGACTCAACTGAAGCTGAAGTTGAATACACCAGCTGTGTCGGGTGGCCCCCCGGCCCACGCGGGACAGACGGTTGCGTGCACACTCGAGTGTAATGCGATGCATACCTGCATCGCGGAAAGAGTCGCCGCCCATGAGTCAAGTAGACATCAAGTACCGGTAAGTGCGACAAAGTTCGCAAGGCAAAGCCGGGGGGCGGCGCTGTGTGACTGTGTATGTCCTGTAAGCAGTGCTCAATCTGCCCACGAACAGGAACGCACCCGGCAGCCATAGAAGTGACGTGACATCAGGGCAGCAACTCTGCAGCCCTAGGAGCACGAGCACAGCAGCCGCGTCAAAGTTCCTACTGGATTGGCGTACCTTCTGCGGCGTACGCTGGCGGCTGCGCGCGCTTCCTCATGGCACGCGTGTCGCCCCAGGGAGTCGTGCACAGGCCAACGGACACAAGCTGTAGCCGCCGTATCCTGTCGTACGGCTGTTAAGGCGGAGCACGGTTTCCGTTTGGGTTCTTGTTTACTGCCGTACTGAGGCGCCCGACATGCCGTACGAATGTACGACAACGTTACGGCAAGCATTGTAGCTATTTATATAGTACGGCTACACTTCTCGTCATCCGCCGTACAGCCGTACAATTGTACGGGCCTTAGTCAGCCCTGCTAGCTCAGTTGGTTAGAGCGTGGTGCTAATAACGCCAAGGTCATCAGTTCGATCCTGATGTGGGGCACGTTTTTGCTCCGTCCGAGGTCTGCGGTTCGATACCGGCCCCCTTTTGTGCCGCAAATCGAGTCTTTGCTGGTGCTGCCCGACTTGCTCGCGGCGTCACAACACTTGACGCTTCGACACATACCATGCATGAACAGCCTGTTGCACAGGAGGTGGGAACAAGGGCGCAGACACCCAGGACGTCACGTGGCCCACATATCGCATGGCCCCCCAACTCCACTGCACCCGCCGCCCAAGCCGTCTCGCGGGCATAATGCCACGGCACAACGGGCGGACACGCTGTGCTGCTGCGCACGTGCACGCCTCCAGGCCAGAGGCACCAGGGCACCGGCACAGCGGACCCCTGCGGTGAACCCCAGGGCTGTTCACGGTCACGGCCCCCCGCGCACGCCTGACCGCTACACGCCGACACGCCGACATCAGTGAACGCACAGTATGCATCCATGTGATATCAACCGCGCTGGACGGCGCAGGACTCCTCTTTGACACTTTGGGCATTCCAGAACTGAGTACCTTCTGCTGCGTGCTGTCCCCTAATGCACAAACACCCCCGTCAGCTCTGTCACGCACGGCCACCCAGCACTCACCTGACCGGTACGCTTGCATCCACGGACTGCACACGCGCGAGGCCTCCCATGCTCGCCGCAGCCCTCGCGATCGCCGTCATTGGATGGAAGCGATTTGGACGCAACATGGTGAACTGTTTGCTGAACAGCGCCTCCGACCTCTCGGTCAGGTGTGGGCGCCCAACGTCAGGTGGGGGCGCCCAACGAAGCCGCGCCGTCCATGGGAAGCGTTACATTCCTGGCCAGCATGCCCGCTCTCTAGGCTGCCTGAAGGCCGGCAGCAGCATGGACGCACCGCCACGGTACCGGGCAACAGCCTCTGCATGAAGGGCACGAGGACCAGGGCCACGCTGCAGCAACAGGGAGAGAGTTGCGGAGCTGGCGGGCCTGGCCGGTAGCTGAGCGGGGGTCGTCTACATCATGGGGTAGTAAGTGGTGGTGTAACCACCGCCGACCGTCCTGTGCGTGCTGTCGGCACACATGTGCGGCTGCACAACCCGGGTGCCATGGTGACGTTGGCCCCACAGCCTGCCCGTGCAGCAGCAAACGCAGGGGTACTGCCTTGTTACGCACTCCAAATAACATGTTGTGTCTGAGGGGCAGCCTCGTGGCCTTGAGCTTGATGTACGGCTGGTAATGGGACGCACCTGCTTTAGGCAAGGACATTGTGGCTGGCTGAAGCCGGCTGAGGCAAGTGGTGCGACGCTTGGGATGCTGCCTAGCTCTTGTCCCCTGCAACCCGCAAGAGAGGATCAGAAGCTTAGTGTGCGGACTTAAACGGCGCTATTAGGCGACCGTGTCGACGGTAGAACGGCACAGGCTTTGCTCCCATCGACACCGAAGGCCCATATGACGCCCAAGACAGACGAACTCCAGCCAATAGATAAAAATATTATATGACTACCTTTTAATAGAATTCGTCAATCTCGTGCCCACCTGCTGTTATCGTCGACAGGTACCGGAACTTGGTTTCCGTGCCGAGGCGCCAAGAACGACACTAGGTTTGCTCACTTCCTGTGCTCATTGCCGGGGCATCAGATTATGGAAGATTGCGCGTCGGACCCTGACTGTATGCCATGTTGCTTGGTGCTCCTGCGACAGAGGAGGAGATCTCTGACGTCTGAGGCTTCAGGTTTGACACGTGGGCTTGAGACGGCACGGTGGGACCCGTACCGGCCCCGGCCCTTGCTCCAACCTGGGCCTTCATACGCGTTTGCTGTGCGCAGGCTGCGGCTGTGCGAGCATCCACCCTGAACCAAACTGATCCGACAAAGACTGCAGGTGCTCATGCGTGGGCATAAAATTCATTGCTAAAAGGGAACAAGCTATGACCGCATGTTCTGGGAACCAGAGTACCCCTGCTGCGAACCCAGCTCAAGCCCACGGAGGCAGCCCTGGGCTACCCTAGCGACATGGTTGTGTGCGCTGGCCGCGCAGCAGCCTTCAGTGAACATGGCACCCCACAGCACCCCACAGCAGCCTTCGCAATGGTCAACGGCCATCGCTCGCAGCGGGTTCCGATTGCAGCAGGCGTGCGGCAGGGGTGCCCACTGGCGCCGCTGCTGTACCTGTTTGTGGCACAGGCCCTGCTACGATGGCTCCAGCACAACGCCGTCGGCGTGCAGCTGGACCCTGACAGCCCGCAGCTGACCACAGCAGTGCAGTACGCAGACGACACAGAGGTGCTCCTCAGCGGCCCAGCGGCAGTCCCAGCCTTTCTGCAGTGCATGGAGACGTTCGCCCAGGCCTCCGGGCAGCACCTTAACCACAGCAAGGTGGAGCTCCTTCTGCTCGGATCCCCAGCCCCCTCCGACCCCCCACCTCCGGCGGACGGTCCCTCCACCTCAGCAGCAGCACCGCAGCGCAGCGCAGCCATGCCAGCCGACCTTGGCGGCCTGCGGGTCGTGCAGCAGGCCACAGCCCTGAACCTGCCGTTTGCCGACGTCGGCCGCCAGCCACAGGTCGATTGGCAGCCGCGCATGCAGCAGGTGTACGGGCGAATGCGAAAGATCCTGGCCATGGGTTTTACAGCGTTTGGCCGGGCGGCAGCGGTAGCCGCCTATGGACTACAGCTGGTCACCTGGCATATGGAGCACGATGGGATGCCCTCATCTGGTGAGTTGGGCACCCTAGAACGAAAGGCGGCAGCCCTCATCGACCGGCAGTTGGGCCCAAGCAGCAAGCAGCAGCGAACTACAGGGGTACCGAAGCGCCTGTTCGTAGGGCACCCACGGGTAGGCGGGTTTGGGGCACTGGCCTTGCGGGAACATGTCCAGGCACGTCATGCCATGTGGGCGCGCAGGCTTGCCCTGTCCGTCTTGTACCCGCCTGAACAGCCGCAGCACCCGTGGCTGCTGGCAGCACAGCTGTTCCTCCGGCGCTGCCACCCCGGCTTCCACCCCCTGGCGGTGCTCACATCGACCTGCCAGGGCCCATGGCTCGGGGTGCGGGTGTTGCCACCAGCACTGCAGCGCGTGGTGGCGGCGCTAGGCCACCTGCCGCCGGTGGAGGTGCGGAGGAACCCATCGCCACGGGCCCGTGGTGCTGGGCAGCCCGCTGTGGGGCAACCCCTTCTACCCGCCCAGGCAGCAGCACCAGCAGCAGCACCAGCAGCAGCAGCGGGGGGCACAGCAGGGTCCGCGGTTGAAGCACGGTCTGGCGCAACAGGGGCAGGGAGGGGGGAGGGAACAGGGCTGGGGACGGGGCCAGGGGCAGGGGAAGGTATGGAGGGCCCTGGCAGGGGAACAGCCAGGCCCGGTCTGGAGCACCGGTACCCAGACCTGGTAGGGTGCCACGGGTTGCGGACAATCGGGGACGCGCTGACCCTCTATGCCCAGCTGCAGCAGCAGGAAGCAGCGTGGGCACAACTGCCGGAGGGAGAGCGCAGGACCCGGTTGGCCGTGGACCGGCAGTGGCGGCAACATACTGAGGGGCGCCTGCAGCCCCGAACACCGGCAGCAAGGGACCTGTGTGGCTGGGGGCAGAAACTACGCCTCAGCTCTAGGCTTCAACAGCTGCTGCAGGATATCCCATCAGAGTGGAGGGCGGCCGCAGAAGCCTTCAGGAGCAACCGGGAGCAGGGTGGCGAGGGGGGAAGCACCGACGGAGCGGGACGCGCTGCTGGTGCTCCTCCCGCGGTTGGGCTGGCAGGTGCCGGGGATGGGCCGATTGGGGAAGATGGGACTTAGGCGGTTGACGGTCCGGCTGGCGACGGTGCTGCAACTGACGGAGGTAGCCGCAGCTCGGAGCGAGCAGCATGCCGCATTTGTGGAAGCAGCGCTGGAGGCGCCGCTGCACCCACCAGCGAAGGAGGCGGCCCTGAAGCACTTGCAGGGCGCGCTCAACAGGTTGTGGGGGGTTCGATGGGAAAACCAGCGTAAGGAGACGTTTTGGCGGCTAACGGTAGACGGCGTCCCCTTGCTCGGGAACTCGCACATTAGGGGCCTAGCACCCGAGGTATGTGGGTGTGGGGGCTTTGGCGGGCCGGAAGACTTGGGCCGGCACCCCAGGCAGCACCACTTCTGGGAATGCCCGGTGGCGCGGGCGGTAGTGGGGAGCGTGCAAGAGGGGTGGCCAGCAGGGGAGGGCATCCGGAGGGAGCAGATGTGGTTGGTTAGGGCACCCTCGGGGCACAGCAGTGCGTGTGGGAGGTGGTGGCTCTGGCGGCACTGGAAGCCATGGAGGTGGGGAGGCAGTTTATGCACGCACGCATGAGGGAGCTGCGGGGCAGCGCGGCGGTCCCCCAGTGGCAGTCCCTGGCATCGCAGGCCTCCCGCAGGGCGGTGGCTAGCATGTGGGCGCATCTGCGGGCCTTTGCAGCTCTAGGGGTGCCACGCACGGGGTGGGACGGGTTGACGCAGACCACCCCTGGCTTCGGGTGGTGGACGGCCGCCTTATGTGCAACTGGCCGGATGCCCATAACACGAACTGAAGGGCGGATACTGCCCAAAAACTGAGTACATGTACGTTGCCTGTCCTGTCTGGGCTGCCTGCCTGAGGGGGGAGGGTGCTTCCGTGCGGCGTGCGTCTGTGGGGCTAGTGGGGCCTTTGTTTGGTGGCAGGCTCACGTGTTTTAAAGGGGGGCGGAGCGAAAGCAGCATCCGGGGGGCCGCTTATGGCTAATTCCCCCGTACAGCTGCCTCGTGTCTGGTTTCCTCCCTGGTAGGAGGGTAGGTGGGGGCCACGGGTAGAGACGCTGTTTGTTCTGTGGGTGTGCGTCCACGGGAAGCTGCGTGGGGGCGGGGCCAGGCTGAGATATGGTGAAACTTGAGGCCCGTTCTAATTGCGGCCTACCAACCCGTTGGAGCTGTTTGGCTCCTAACCGTACAGCGAGAGGGGTGGGAAACCCCGTGTCCCTGATTGCCGGAGCCAGCCCTGCCCCGTTATGGGACGAGGCTGCGCCCTGGAAGGGGGCCAAAACTGTAAATCCATACATACATACCCCTGGTGGTGGCATGGTACTGCTGACCGTACGAGAGGCGCCACCCCTGGGCGCCACAGCACTCGCTGTTCAGCCATGCCGTTGCGGCCTTCACAGGCATGAGCTCAAGAAACCGTGCTGGTCCTGCCCAAATCAAGTGTAGAAGCATTCCACCATAATGTTATGCACATTACCGGTAGGTCAGCACATCAGCCTGAACCTGTCCTGGCGCCGTGCGTGGAGAGCTTTGCAACCATACATGCTGTGTTAAGCTTGCAGGCAGGGTGCTTCCTGCACCTGGTGCACCTGGGTGCACCTGCAAAGTAACAAGATGCGCACGAGCTTCATAAGGCATAGTCTGCAATTTACCTGATAGCCCTTGCGGTGCGTCGTGGGAGTTGGCTACGGTCTAAAACAGGGGACCACGGGGGAGGGGACATGACGGGGCCAGTTCAGGGGAGCTCCCCTTGGGACTCCCCTGCTATCCTCTGGGCTGAAAAGGTCGCGTTCAGCGGTTTCATGGGTATTACCTATGTTATCCATATGTGCAAAATTATGGAATTCCTTGGTGAGCCCACAGCCTCACATTGCCCTCATGGGCTGTCGCAATGTCTTGCATTGCGGGCGTTCCCTCCGACGATGCACCTGTAATCAATCAATGGTATATTCTGCTATCCATTCATACAAGAAAGTCACGAACGTTACATGCCGAGGTGGCGACAGACCTGGCACCTCTCTTCTGCTACTCCCTGCGCGCAAATTCCCATTGGCACCAGATTCCCATTGTGCTTCAGGAAGTTTCAAGGTGCCCTCCTGACACCATCGCACAGGGCAAAGACGGGCATATTAGTTTGTTGGAGATACAATGCCCGCCGTGCGGGGGTGCGGCAGGGTCGGCGCGTTGAAGTCCAGTCGACAACCAACTACGTTCATATGCCCGCTGCGCCTGGTGGCCCTGGGCAAAGGGCGTTGTCGGGGACGTCGTGCAGTGCAAGGATGCCGAGCAGCGCTTTCCCCACAGTCAGGGGAGCAACGGAACACACCGATACCGTTGGACCTCAACTTATACGCGGCCGCGGCTGGCATTGAAGTGAGTTTGAGTGTGAGGCATCCACGGCTGCATCCCTCCTGCTGACGCAGGAAACAGGTTGCAAGGACGGCGACAAAGTTCGTGCAGTAGCTTAAGTGTCACTCGTTTTATATGCTGGGGTGGGAGAGGAAACTAGGTTTCTGCCAATCTGTTGTCACAGTCACAACCTCCGGTCGCGCCCCACCGACTCCACCTCGACAGGACGTGGCGCTGCCCATTTTCACCTGCCTCGACAGCGACATCATCACCCCCGCAAATCAATTCGCTTATTGGGAGGTGCGCGAAGCGTGCGTGGAGGTGCCTAGGTGGTGCGGGGACAAACCACCCTGTACGCGGCAGTGACGCCAGAAGGACCCGAGCCGGGCTTTTGCTGCTGCACCCCAAGGCACTTCAACTTGTTCTATGCTGTTGCTCAGGGGCTACTGCCCGCTTAGCACCGGCATGGAGCCGCTGCATGCCAGAGCAACAAGCCAGTACCCACATGCGCCAGCTGCAGTCCTGCACCTGAGGATAAGCCCATGCCCTCCTCACCATGCCACTACGTTGAAACGACTGCGCAGTGCATACAACGTGGCCAGCCTCTCGTAATCATTCCAAGGCCTTCACACAATGGTGCTGAGGCACTCCCACCTGCGTACTTCCCCGCCACCCGCAGGCTCTGCGGTCAGGGCTAAAGGCCCTTCGCGTCCTAGGGGTCCATGGCGTGGCGGTGGAGGTGTTCTGGGGGATAGTGGAGGGCGCAGGGCCAGGCAAGTACGACTGGTCCGCCTACAAGCAGCTGCTGCACCTCATACGCGACGAGGGCTTCACGGCACAGGTGCGCGGCGTAAGGCAGCTGCGGCGGCAGCGGGGCAATCCGTACTATCCGTAGGCTGTGGATCACCCTGTTCAGGATACTGCGTGCAGGGCCATGGCTCTGTACTCGCCCTCAGCACGACGCAGCGCGCGGGCGCAAGCTACTGTCTATCTGTAAGGCTGATGTGCCCCTGCCGTGTGCGCCGCAGGTCTCGCTAAGCTTCCACGCCACCGACACGGTCCCGCTGCCCGCGTGGGTGGCGGAAATCGGGCGCGCCAACCCAGACATCTACTTCACAGACCGCGGGGGGGCGCGCTTCACCGAATGCCTGTCCTTGGGTGTGGACGACGGTGAGCCGCCTGCACGCCAACTCCAACTGCTTGCCAGCCCCCCCCTAGACTCGACCCGCACCGCGTAACTGAGGGTTATCACCACCCGTCGGCCGTCCTACACCGCAGCGTACCTGACAAGTAGTAACAATCTGTGCACCCAGCCAGCTCTGTGACGACGGGATGTTCCTCTGCCCACGCGCCCCGCCGTACAGTCCCCGCGCTGGGCGGGCGTACGGCGCTGCAGGTGTACGGCGACCTGATGGCCTCCTTCCGCTCGGAGATGGGGCCCCTGCTGGGCACCACCATCACGGACGTGCTGGTGGGGCTGGGGCCGGACGGGGACCTCAAGTACCCCGCGCACCCACGAGACAAGCGCTGGACCTTTCCGGGAGTGGGCGAGTTCCAGGTGCGGGTGGGGGGTAGCCGCAGAGCGGCAAAGTAACTGTAAGGTGGGGGTGAGGGTTGGGCCTACAGCAGCAGGCGGCGGTGCGGCATCGGTGTGAGCTGAAGCGTATGCGGAAGGCTGGGAGGCATGAACAATGCTGCACGGTGTGGGCCTGTCAGGTGTATGCGAAGGCGACTGACGTACATGTGCTGCCCTGCCCTCCCTACGCAGTGCTACGACAAGCACATGCTGTCCGTGCTCAAGGCCTGCGCCTACCAGGTGCGTTGGTCGAGGCGGGTACGTTGACGTCAGGAAGGCGCAGGTAACTGCATGCCCTGGGCTGGTCCTGCCCACGTTCCTCACTGACCGCCTCATGCTTGCCGCGCGCCCAGGTGAACCAGCCGTCCTGGGGCCACGGCGGGCCGCACGACGCGGGGTCCTACTGCGTGTGGCCGCACCAGACGGGCTTCTTCCACCAGCACGGCAACTGGGGATCGCCGTACGGCAAGTTCTTCCTGCAGGTGAGCGATGCAACACCCCGGACGCGGCTAGGAGTGGCACGGAACATTGCGTGTGGATCATTACATCATGCTGTAGGTCCCTCGGAGCCCAAAACTGCTGCTGGCCAGCCGTTCACACCCGGTGCACTTGCCTCCCTCCACGCTGGGTTGTGCCCCACAGTGGTACAGCGGCCTGCTGGCCCGCCACGCGGACGCGGTGCTGGCCGTGGCACGCCACACGCTGCTGGGTCCCCTGCCCGGCTCCTCCGCGCCGCCACCCGCCGTGTCCGTGTCCCTCACCTCATCCTTCTCAGAGGAGTACGGCTTCGGATACGGGTACGAGCCCGTCAGCGGCGTACTGCTGCCCAACGGCTCGCCATCCTCCTCCGTCTCGTACCCTTCCACCGCGTCCGGCGTGTACGACGGCGGATCGTACGACAGCGTGCGGCTGTACGGCGGGCCGCCCGCCGTGCGGCTGCACGCGCGGCTGGCGGGCGCGCACTGGTGGTACAACACGGCGTCCCACGCGCCTGAGCTGACAGCGGGGTACTACAACACGGCCATCCGGGACGGCTACCTGCCCGTCATGCAGGTGCGTATCGTGTGCAGTGCGCGTGTGCAGGGATAATGACCCTGAGACAGGTACAGGCAAGCACAGTAGGGATACAGGGAGCGGCAAGGCGAAGCAGACGAGCGGCAAGGCGGTTGTCTTGAAGGTGTGTGGGCAGCGTGCCAGCATACGTTCTGGCGCAGTTGTCGCGATGCCGCCGTCATTCAGGCGGTATACCTGCCTCGCTCTGAGCGGACATTTAACCTCGTCTACCTCTTTGCCAGATGCCGCCGATCAGGTGGCAACCATATCCTGCCCAGCGCTCAGCGGCCATGTCCTGCCTTTGTTCCCTTGCGGCTCCCCCGTGTTATCTGGTCCAAATGGCCGTTGCCTGACCCCGTCCCGCACCCACGTGCTTCCTGTGCAGGTGCTGGCGCACCACGGCGTGGCGTTGCGGCTGCGGAACGCCGACCTGCGCAGCAGCGAGGCCATGCCACAGGTGAGGGCCCGTGAGGCGGGCAAGTGCCAGCAGAGGCAGTATCACAGGACATTGCGTGTCAGACCAGGGCTGATTATCAACGTGCTGGAAATACCGCATTCCGCACTGCGGGTCTGATATGTCTCCTTTCTTGCGCTTGCGCCGCGCCGATGTGCCTCCCAGGCCTTCTGCGACCCCGAGCGCCAGATCGCCCAGCAGCGCACAGTGGCGGCGGCGCTGCTGGTGCCCGTGGGGCTGGAGAGTGGCGCGCCGGGGCCGCACCCGCCCAGGTGCGTATCTGGAGCTGTTCATAGATGCGGGTACAGTCCTTGGGGGCAACGGACTGCGGACTAGATGGTGCTCCAATTTCCCTATCACTGGTGCCGTAGAGCTTGCCCTGCAGCATGCTGTGTACTGTTCCGTCGTGTTGTTCCGCGGCGCGGCAGTTTTCCAGCAGCTACCGGGACCGGTCATGCAAAGCGCCAGGCCTGCCTTGTGGGTGTTTACCTTCAACACCTGCTGGACGCTGTGTTGCTGTGTTGCAGGTTCGACGACGCCGCGCTGGGGCGGCTGGAGGCGGCAGCGTTCGACACCGCCGTGCACCAGGGAATCGAGCTGCCGCAGGTGCGTCGGATGAGGCACTGCAAATTGCCGTTTAGTACGGCACAAGCATGGTCAAGCCACGGAGTGCACGCATACTTGCACTTTTGCGTTCTTGCAACAACCGTGCCGTACCCGTACATGGACGTGTAGTGTCTCCGTAAGCTGTGAGTTGTTGACCGCGTTTGATTCCTTGCTCCTGTCCCCTGACCCCGTTTCCGGCCCCAGGTCCAGTCGCTGGTCTTCAATCGCCTGTGCGACTCCATGTTTGAGCCGGGCAACTGGGCGCGCTTCAAGGAGTTTGTGCGCCGTGTGCGCAACCGTGCGGATACGCTGGTGGGGGCGGCGGGGGGCGGCGGAGGCCAGGTGCAGCAGCTGCGGCGCGCGGCGGCCGTACCGGTGGCGGGGGCGGCGGCGGCGGTGGCGGGCGAGCAGGCTGTGGAGGCTAGGGTCGGCGGCGGGGGCGCGGGAGCGGGTGGCGGCAACGCCTCGTTGCAGCTGGTCTGAGGCCGCGCGGCGGCGGCGCCGGCGGCGTGGGGAAGCTTGTAGGAAAAGCGAGCAAGGCCTGGGGAGGGAGTGCGGGGTAGGTACGGTATGGTGCAGGGCCTTGCGCCCCCATTTTACGTTTTCAGTATGGACCTTTTGGTGGTCTAGTCTTTTCTGCGTGCTGGGAAGCGGAGGCGCGAGACACGGCGCGCGGTGGCGCGTGGGCGCAGGAAAGGATGGGCCGGCAGCGGTCCGTGATGGGTCATGCCGTTGGAACGCTCCTTCACATGCATGGTCTCTCTCCTGTGTATGCACGGCACAAATGGCTGCCTTTCGGAGCACGTGCTCCTAGCCCTTTGTGGCATTTGCATTGCGCGACAAGGTCTTTATTGCTCAGGCGCAGGCCACAGCTGAAACACGGTTGTACGGCAGTGGCGTGCCGTGGCACGTGCGCCGCGTACCCATTTTTGGCTTGTGCCGTCCCGTGAGTGGCATGCGTCCACATGATGTACATTGACGTATGTGGTGCCTAGTGACTCGGGTGTTGTGCAGTCTTTGCAGTGCGACGTGACTTGCACGCGTGCTGGCCGGTTTGGTCTCCAGTCAGCAAACCGCCGCCGCCACGATTTTGGACGTGTCTTGCCCCTCATGGTCGTGACTGCCGATGAGGCGGCCTGGGATCATCATATAGCAGGACAGAGGCTGACGATGATTATTTTTGTATTGCCCCTTTTGTGCCGGGGCGGTGTGTTGAGGCGAGTGCGGCCTGTCGATGAAAAGGCGGGTTCAGGGTTAGCATTCACGGCGGCAGCCACACCTATTTTCCATGCTGTTTGTTGCGCTGGTATCTGACCCGGCGCCGTGCCACGTGCACAGGTGTAGTGTTTTTTCCGCCGTTGGCGGCGCGTTTTGGACGGCCATGGCGGAACGTGTAGGCGCCTGGCGGCGTGTTGCGGGCCAGAGCGGGCCTTCCGGCCGCACATCAGAGCTGTGCCTGTTCGTGACGCACATCAGAAATGTGCCCGTTCGTGACGCCGTTTGTGACGACAGAGGGGTGCGTGCAGTGCGCCCTTGCTCAAGGGCAACGCATGGATGGCGTGAAGTTTTGGAGCAGGCGAAGAATGCATTCTTCTGCTCTACAAGTGATTGAGAGCCTCTTTACTGCGGGAATCAAGGACTCAAGGCCCGTGTGCTGTTTGACGAGGTATGGCTTTGTCCAGATGGCTGTATGCAGTGTGACGAGCTTCATTGGTTCTAGGCAACTGCGCACGTGCGTGTGCTTGGGCGTTGCCCCTGGGGAGGTACAAGGGGCGGTCGCGGTGTGCTGCTGATTGCCGCTCCTCTTCCTCTGTGCCCAAGAACCCATCGCTGTTCTGACGTGTCGGCTGTGAGCTGCGGCATGGGCGCTGTGTACAGGTATTAGCACTGTGCTGTTGACGTCGCATGCTTCCTTGGTGCAGGGTCGCCACATCCAACCACGCCTCATTCCAAAAGCACGGCAGGAGTAAAAGAGGCCATGGATCACTCCTGCCACACGCTGCACGCGCGGGGAGTTATGGCTGTCACCAAAGGCTTTGTTGCATTGCTTGTGGGCATAGTCACCGGCTAGGTTGAGCTGCTGAGGACCCTGAGAGTGCCTGTATATTTGCACATGCGGAGGGTGTACGAGTGGGTGTATGCTATATGGCCTCGCGCCGGCTCACTGCCGGTAATGAGGTGTGCTGTAGGTGTATCGGTTTGCAGCCGTGCAGGAGAGAAGGGGATTACCGGTATTGCGGAATGCGCCACGTGGACATGTAATACCAGTAGTGATCCATGAGCGGAGATGCTTCCTGTTCGGCATTGCACGGTTTCCCATTCACCCACACGCCGCATATGGTTGGCTCCTGCCCCACCTCGCCCTGCGTTGTGCAGCAGCCCCAGGCCGCCATGCGGGGCTCACACGGTCCCGCTCAGCTGCTCCTTTGCACACGACGGCGTGGTGAGTGGTGGACTGGTGGGCCACGGTGGCCGGCTGCCGCTGCTGGCCCTGAGCGGGCTGAAGCCTGTAGGCCAATGAAGCCTGTGATCAGGGGATCCCCTGCCGGTGATTGCCTCCAGCTACGGGATGCGTTCTCTGTGTGGGTCTTGCAACAGCAGGTGAGACGACAATGCACGGGCGTGAGCCCACACTGTACGGACCTACGGGCGCACGTGGCGTCGTGGCCTAGCAGGCCTACCCAACCGGGTTCCACTCCCTAGAGGGCAGATGGCAGCACTTTGAAGGGGGGGCCTACCTCCATGTCGTCGGGGGTCGGCAGCCGGGCACTCCCCATGTCCCGCCAGATGTGTCAGGCAGGCCCGCGGAGAGACCCTCGGCCTGCCCACGGGGCCTAGGGTACACTAACTAGACAGGTTCTGCATTCCAGAAGCCTTCGTTACAGCGCTGTCATATGCAGCATGACGCCCACTCGTTCTTATTGTACTACTGCATTTCCACAAAACTGCATCCTTCCATTGGCATGGGGATGGGGCGAGGTCTTCACATGCCATTATGTTGCTTTTGCGAACGGCACCCCAGCAACTGCACCACCTCACGTCGAACCTGGGCCAGGCAACCTGATGCATGCAATACAGGGAGCTGGAGAACGACAAGGAGGATGCCGCACGTGCACGGCATGCAGGGGGCCTCCTGCCATCAGAGTGCGTACGTACAAGCCCACGCTGCCACCTTTATTGTATTTGGCAAGAGAGAATCATCACCACCAAAAAGACTGACGCACACTGCGCAATACTATGCGTCTTTGCCCGCACCGTACCTGAAAACCAAGCTAGACCGCTCTACACGCCAGGGGTCTGATACACGGCCAGCCCATGAGCGACAACCCTACTCCAGCCTGCGCTGCATGCGGCGCATCCAGATTCGTGGCCCTAGACCCTGCCAGCCAGAAGCTTTGCCTGTGTGTCAAAGTTGTCATATGTCAACGGCGTCACCGCAACGAGCCTCACAACCACGCTCCAAACCCTGGTACAACCGTATCCGACCTCTCCGTGACACTGAAAGCCGAGCAGCAACATCCTAGCATCACGATGCAAGGCCGAGTATGCCCTTCCCTCAAGCCTCACCCCTTCTTGCGGGGCAGGGCTCTGTTGCAGCCCAGCCCTGCCATGCCACCGGCCACCCTGCAACTGTCCACATCCCCAGACGTGACATTCGTAGTCTGTACTACTGTTTATTTGCCAATGCCCATACGACCCACACATCCGCTGCAGTGGTACTATCGCTCTCCCCGTCCTTGCATACACGTCCTTGCAAACACAAAACTCGGCAAGACGTGTCTGGACGTGTCGGCCTCACGTCCCGGCAAACCCACACGTCACATGAACGCGACCAGTCAGAACAAAGAGAGCTTTGGATGGCCGGTATGGCAAAGCATCACTGCTGTAACTGGATACGAAACTGCAAGCAGCACCCCAGAATCCACCGTGCGCCCAATGACACTGCGACTAGCCCAGATGTCAGTCTGATACTATGTGTCGTTGGGTCAAATCCCTCCCAACACGTACGATGCGCAAAAGACGCTCCTTGCCCCACTCCCCAAAGCGTATCACAACCTGTCACCGTCCATCCCACCCCAAAGTATGGAGCCTGGGCAAGTACACAACCTGCCCGGTGGACTATGTAAGCCGAGCTCCATCCCTACGACCACAACCCTCACGACAAAGCCACCCTTCCCACATGACTAGCTCGTGCCAGACGCGCGCTTGTTCCCCCTTCCCCGCCCTGTCAAAAGCCCACCTTGCCCTTTCAACCGCTAATGCAAGCCCCCGCTGGACTAACGCCTCCCTATATGCGCCACGCCTTAAAATACCTCCCGTCCACGTTTACTGGCCAGTCTAAACAAAAGCCCATCCACGTATGCACCCACCCTGCAACTAACGACACGTTACTGTTGCCCACAGGAAAACGATCAGCCAGTAGACATGTAGGTGGTCAGGACCACAGAGTCAGCTTCAAACACGTGCAAGCACCACGTCCAGGTCATTACAGATGGCCGCCAAGGCCGTCAGTCTGGCCTGCCAAACAAGGGCCCTGCATACTACATAGTTGCAAAACCGTCACCAAGACCGCAGCCCGTAAGCACTCACCACCCGCACTTCAGCCCACAAGCGCCGTTAACCCACATAACACCAGCACGACAAACAAGTACTGGCAGGTAAAGGACGGTCCGCGAGAAACGACGCCATTCCCTCACTGGCATTTGCATCCACCACGCAAGTACGAAGGGCCAAGGTGCGCACAAGGCCACAATCAAGAAGAACTGAGCCAGCTCGCAACGGTGTGGCACACGTCTCTTGCGCAACGGCAATATCCGGAGTGCTGTTGCAGTGCCCCAGCAGCCACAGCGCCCAGCACGGCACGCCAAACGCATCCTGATCAGCGCCCTCGAGCACACAAGGACTCTCAACTTGCAGTCTTGCTTTACCTGCAATGCCGTACGTAACTCGCCAACAGAACGATTGCAAAAGGACACCACCGCCACCACCACCACCACCACCACCACCGCAGTCACCACTGCCCAACCAATCCTCCACAACAATCTCAAACTCGTGATGCAGGTGGGGAACGACGCGAGTGAAAGCGAGCAAGGCATCCAGTGCAACCGCATTGCACACGTCGTTACAGCGCCAACCCGCAACGCCCGGCTAACCCATGCACACCACCACCGCCACCCCCAGTGCTGCCACCATAACGACCAACAGTACTACCAGCATCCAGCCCATCAAGAAAGCTAGAGACCATGACCTTGCACGGCCGCTGAACGCGCGACTGCAAGCCGCCGCCCCCTCGCAGCTACCCCCCAACGACGACACGACGTTGATCCAGCCAGCTTCATACAGTTGCCCGTCCGTTTGGCCGCAGAAGAACAAAGCACACCTACAAGGCAGACAACAGGCTCATTTGCCCTTCGCTCCCGTCCTGCTGCCGCTGCCGCTGCCCCTCCTGCTGCCCCCCGCCCACGCCTCCTGCGCCCAGCATCCTGCCGGTCGCCGCCGCCACCGCACCCGACGGCGGCAGCCGTGACGCCCTCGTCTTTCTGCCGCTGCCGCTGCCACTTTACTCGGGTCTCCCGCCGCCGCCTTAGTCGACCTTCTTGCTGTGCGGCGCTACCGCCCTGCCGTCATCGGCCTTCTGCTGCTGCCGCTGCTGCTGCAGCAGCCGCCGCACGCGGCCCCTGAACGCCCTCCGGATGTTTGCGTGGCAGGCAGCGGTGGTGAGGACGGACATGGCTGATATACCAATGGCTCGCGTGACGCGGTACAGAAGGGAGAGCGAAGGGTCGCCTCGGCCCCACAGGCTGACGTACAGCGGCACCTTGACGGCGCCGACCGCCGCCGCAGCCCACACGGACATCTGCAGCGCAGGGGTAACCGAATGTTGACACGCTGGTTGCAATATACATCCAGCACTATCACGCTCACTGCCGAGGGTTGGGAATGAATGGTCCATTGGTGCAGCGAAAGCCGGCAACGGTTGAAACTCCCAGGGCACATTGAGGGAAAGCGCTGGAGTCTGGGGCGAGCTGCATGTAAGGCATCTGCCTCGAGCTCACCAGGCAGGAGCCGGGGATGATGGCCCCCTCAAACACCCACACCGGGAGGCCCAGCTCGTAGGCGTAGATGCCTGGCGGCGGCTCCAGGCCCGCCAGGCCGATGAGGCCCTTGGCCACGCAGTAGCACACGTGGCGGGGGATCTGCGGGGGAAGGCAGGGAGGGGCTTCTGCGTTGGTGGCGTGCGCTTGAACAAAGCAGCTGGTTGTTCAGCTGCTCAGCCAAGGGAGAGACAGGGACGCAGGTGTGTCGTTGGCAAAAGGCAAACAGGCATCACGGCACGCAGGACGGGCAGGCGGTTCTGCGGGCGCTGGGCGTACCCCAGGCGGAGCTGACCAGGTCGGCAGGGGGGTACCAACGCACAGGAACACAGCTCCACGCTATCCGCCCAAAGATCACGAAAATACTGTTCAGCGTACTTCCCCATTACTACACTTCGCACCTTGGTGGCCTCCACCAGGGCCAGCCAGCGGGGCAGCGGCAGGAACAGGCGCGCCACTGCCGCGGTGCTGCCTATGCTGCAGGCCACCAGGGTGGTGATGTTGGAGGGCGACAGCAGCTCGTGCCGCCCGCGGAACAGCAGCGCCATCATGGACACCAGGTCCAGGACTTGGCTGCGGGGCGAGGGGAGGCGCAGCGGGGGAACGTGGGTGGGGGTTGCTGCGTGGGTGAGGAGGCCCTACGGCACCGTCTGAATGAGTGCAGCAGGACGGGTTGGGAGCTGCCGTCCAGCGCAGTGGTGGTAATGTTGCGGACGCAGCATACGGGTACAAGCGTCGTGCTTGGCGGCGTGGGGCAGGGAAATGCAGGAGAGGCCAAGATGAGTGAAGCAGCGCAACAGTGCCGGAGCCGCGAGCGAGGGAAGCAACGCCGCGCTGGCACGCTCCCGCTTCGGGGCGGGCCCAGTTCCACCATGCTCGGGGCGCACAGCAAGCTGCGGACGGCAGAGGAACGCGCTGCACACGACCATCGGGCAGGCAGGCAAACACGCCAGCAGCTTGTCTCACATAATCCACGCCTGCGCGCCGACCCACGCCGCCTTGAACGCCCGGAAGTCCTCTTCACTGCCGTACAGCACAGCGGGGCCCTGCGGCTGCCCAAGGGAGCCCCCGCCGTCTCCGCTGCTCTTGGCACTGAGTCCCGAGCCCCACCCAGGCAAGCTCGCAGAGTTTGGAGAAACGCCTCCTCCTCCCCAGCCCTCGCCCCATCCTCCAACAGCGTCCGCCGCGCCGCGGCTCCAAACACGTGCCACCATGCCCCTGCCTTTTGCCCTTCCTGCGGGGTGTGCTGAGGCGTCGGGCGAGGACCCCGCGGGCTGAGGTTTGACGTCGTCCTGCGGCCCGCTACCCTGAGGCGCCGGGGCAGCAGCTGGCGGCACGGGCACGCTGCTCATGTCTGCCGCTGCATGGGGTCTGCTGTGCAACGCCGCTGGCTGCTGGGCCGGCGCGGTCCCAGCTCCTCCCTCTGACGGCGCGGTCGTCGTACTCGGGTGTGCTGCCGCCGTGGCATCTGTCGTACCCTGGTACTGGGTGATTATGGCGGGCGGCATGGCGGGCGCCGGCTGGGGCGGGCGCTGTACGACGGGCCGCGGTGCAGAAGGGGCATGGGGGGCCAGCCCGAACAGCATGAGCTCAGACTGCAGAGGGAAGGATGAGGGAAAGGGCGAGTCAGAGGACGAAGATTCCATCAACCTGATGCCATCTGCGTCGGGAGGAGTGCTTGCGTTCCAATCCGTTCAGGGCAGCACACGTCGTGCTGCTGCGGAAGTCGCACTCACGGACACCACCACTCACCTTCCTGTAACCGATGGCACTGATTCTACAACATCCCTACCTAAAGCTTACACGGTTTCCTCGCGTATTGGAACTGCTCAACCGCAGCGTACTGACCGTCACGGCTCAACTGCAACACAGTAACCCAACTGCAACACTGCAACCCATGGACGAAAGTGCTACGGCACACAGTGCTTCATGTCATTTACCCACCCGCAGCGCGCTGGCCGTCACAGCCCAGCCCGATGCCTCCGCATACGCCAGCAGGTGCCGCCCCAGCGACGCCAGCCTCTGGTCAATCGCCGGCAGCGCCGCCGCCGCCGCCGCTGTGGCGGCGCCTGCCGCCGCTCCGCCGCCCCAGATCCCGCCGCCGCCACCGACCGCGCCGTCGCCGTCCACCGCCGCCAGCGCCAGCAGCATGCCTGCTTGCATTGACACGTGGTGTGCCCACGTGCCTAGGTCCAGCAGCAGGTCGTCCAGCTCCGACTCGCCCCCGTCCCACGACTGCACAGCTGCCTGCAGCTCCGCCGCAACGGCAGGATTACTAATGGCCACAACAGGTACGGCGCGGCACGACATGACGAACGCGGGTCCCGGGCCGGTGGCTGCGGACGGGTCGGGGGCGGGCAGCAGTTGCTCCAAGGGTCCCCGCGCGTCGATGAGGAGCAGGCCGGGGTTCTGTCGGGGCGAGGGACAGCGCGCACTTGACGAACATGTTGCATGCAGCCAATGGCAAGCTTCCGCGCCGTCTTTGCAGTGGAAGGGAGTTTTGTCAGGCAATTGTTGTTGCTGCAGCAAGTTGTTGGGGCCACGTTCCGTGCCATGGTAATGAGGTATGACCGCATGGGTCCCGCACCCTACGTCAGTATCAGCCGTTGACCCGTCCTTGCTGACATTCGGCTAACGGCGGAAGCGCACCTGCGGCGGCTCGAGCAGCTCCAACGCGTAAGTCTCGTACCACACCTCCTGCCGTACACCGGCGGCAGCAGCAGCGTCGCCTTCCCCGCCTTGCCCCTCCGCGATCCCAGGCAGCAGCTGCAGTCCCCCGTCCAGCTCTAGGCGCAGGTCATTGCTCTGGCCGCCGCTGCTGCCATGCTCGTTCCCGACGCCCGGAAACACGCCGCGTGATCGCAAATCGTCCGCCCACGCAGGGAGCTGCGGGGCTGCGGTCCCGGAGCCGGCACCCACGCCGTGTTCGACCGCCGCCGCGGCAGCCGTCAGAGGAGGCGCAATAGCGCTGGCGGCGGCGGGTGCAGTTACAGCCATGGCGGACGCGGCGGGTGCAGTTGCAGCCATGGCGGACGCGACGGCTGCAGCCTCCGCCGCGCCGCCACCTGCCAGCCCTGCCATGGACGCACGCACGGCATTTGTACGGAGGCTGAACAGCGGCAGGTACTCGCCACGTGCTCGGATGGTGAACTCTAGCGAAGCCGTCGTGCTGGCTGGACCGGCGGGGCCGACGGCGGCCGGCTGCAGGAATGCTGAGGGGGTGTGGTAACGCCGTACCACGGCTGTGAGGTGCGGTGCCGGGTGGGGCGCCGGTCTCGCTGCAGCACCTGTTGCATCGGAAGCGGCGCTGGCGAGTGCGGCAGCCGGCAGGCGCTGCCGCGCGGCCGCGCCGCTGCCTCCGTTGCCGCTAGTGTCGAACGCGGTGTAGTTGGAGCGCATCGCCGCCGAGGCTGTGGTGATGATGCGGGGGTGCAGGGACACAATGCCGGAGGCCTCCGGACGCAAGGGGCTGCCAAGCAGTAGCGCCTGGCGGCTGATTGGCTGTGCGCTGGCGCCGCCGCCGCCGCCGACCCGCAGGGACGCGAGGCGGTGGAAGGCGGCGCCGCCGGACGCGCCTGGGCTGTTGCCGGCCGGGCCAGCGGGGCTAGCGGCGGCGTGGTGGGTGGTGTTCATCTCCGGAGAGGAGGCACCCCAGGAGGGAGGTGAGGGGGTGAGGACGGCAGAGCCCGCCTGCGAGGATTCCAGGCATCTACAGGCAGGAGTGCGGACAGAAGGAACCTTTCAAGTGTTGAAAGAAGTAACGGCGGGAGACGAGTGGGTCCACTGGCCCTGCAAATGGTGCAGATTGCGCGAATGCAAATGCGGCAGCCATGCATTACTGAGGTATGCCAAGCGCTCTTCAAGACGTGCTGTGCAAATGCGGGCGGCCTGACTTGCCTGTCCTCGCTGCTGCTCGTCTCCTTGTAGCTGCTCGCGGCATTGCTGCCGCTGTTCCTGCGCCGACCGCCAGCCGCCGACTGTTGAGATGACACGTTGCCGCCGCCGCTGCCCCGAACGCGCCTGCCGCCGCCCCCTGCTCCCGCCGCCCCACCACCGCCTCCTCCCGCTCCTGCCCCTCCCGATGACAACAACCCAAAGCCTCCTGATGAGGAGGCAGGCCTTCCCTCCGGTGTGCTCCGATCAGTGGCCAGTTCGTCCGCAGAGGCCAGAAAGGCCATGCTGTCCGCAGCGGCGTTCTGACCCAAGCGCATCCGCTCGTCGTCCGGCACACGCCCTTGCTGCTGCCTCGCGCCCACACTGCGGAAGGACGCCGCACCCCCAAGCTGTCCATGCGGCAACTGGCCGGCCTCCGATAGCTCCGGCGGGTCAGCGTCCACAGGCTCTAGAAGCAGCATCTCTTCCCCAAACAAGCCGTCCTCGCTGCTGGAGCCGTCCGACCTGCGGCGAACCAAAAGCCGCGCAGAGCCCACGGGTTGAGCTGGTACTTCTCCGTTTAATTGCGCAACGCTACCAGCCCTTGATCTCCGAATGTACCACTGGCAGCAACGCTAGGGCCAGTGCCCAGAGCAGCTTACCGCCATTCTGAACTCAGCCGGCCAGACTAACAAGTGTCGTGGCGACAATGCAACATGGACAGGCTGAGGACAGGGCGTACGGCGTGGTGGTGCGGGTCCCACCCGCCCGTATCATGCAATACCCACCTGCTGAGGTTGAGCGCTCGTATGACGGCACCCAGGTCCACATCGCTGCCCGTCGGAGAGCATCTGGCCGCGCCGCCACCGCTACCCAAGCCCCCGCTGCCGCTGCCGTGTCCCGCTTCATCGCACACTCCACCTGCAGGCGTGCTGGGCCCTGCTGGTGGCAGCACGGCGCCGCCTGAGGGCCCGGCGGCCGCCGTGTCCGGCTGCTGGCCCTGGGGACCCCCAGGTGGAGCCGGCAGCTGCTGCAGCTGCTGTTCCTCAGCGTCCTCGGCCCACCCTGCAACGGTTCGCCACAAGACACGTGTCACACCACCACCACCACGCAGTAGCTATCGACAGGGGCTCGGTAGGAGCTATCACTTGAATGCTGCAGTTGCAGCCCCATCTTGGGCCGATCACAGGCATTGGCGCGGACCGCCAGCGCGGCCCCGTCACTCGTCGCTGCCCCGCCAGCATGGCACCCTGGCCACCCATTGTCGAGTCCAGCATACGTGCGTGCTACGGAACGCTGTGAAGCTGTGCGCTAGACTTTCAGCATGACGGATGCCTTCCCCGCACCCCAGCCCTCACCTGTCGAGTCCAACACGAGCTCAATGCAGCCGGCCCTAACGTACACCCCCAGCAGCTCCCGGCCGCTGGCTCTGACCACATCAGCCAGCCGCTGCTCGTAGTCTGGCGGCAGGTCCCTTGGGTCGGCCCCGTGAATCTTAAGGTGCGTCGACGTCAGGCGCACACGTGGCGTGTACAGCAGCCGTACGGAGGCCGGCTGGGCCACAGCAGGCGCAGCACTGTGGGGGCTGCTGGGTTTCGGAGGCAGCCCGTCGGGGCCGGGGAGGCGGAAGGCCGGGGTGGTGCCGGCGGCTGTGGGGGCTGCTGCGGGTGGGAAGCTGAAGGGTGCGGCGGGGGTGCAGGTGGGTTGGACAGCTGCCCGCAGCTGCACACCCGTGGTCCCTTCAGTGGTGGCGTGCCTGTCTCTGCAGCAGTCAGGCAGCCGCAGCCGGGCCAGGTGGCTGCGCGCGGCGGAGAGGGCGGAGCTTGCTGTTGCGCTGTCCGCTGCATCCAGAAAGGGCGCTAGGTTGGCGTCGTCCTCCTGGGGTCCGCAGGGCTTGCTATCCATGGCCGAACCCGCCCTGTTGCTGCTGTCCTTGCCGTCGCGGCTGTCGTTTGTGGTGTTAATGACGGTGTCAACGGGACCAGGTGCAGCGACCCCCGAGGCGCCAGCAGCTCCGCGGCCGTGGGCATGGGCCCCTCGCGGCGCAGAGGCAGCGGAGCGCGCCGGTGCGCCCTGACCGTGCGCTTCGCCTGCTCCTGCAGCCGCTGCTGCTGCGCTGGGCCTAAAGCTCAGCCCAGACACGGACGCGAGCCCACTACCCCTTGGCCCGCTCGCGCCGCTGGCTCCCCCAACCCGGTGCACAGCGTGACCACGGGGCAGGGCTTGGCCGAGTCCGTCGCGACCTCCTGAGGTGCTGGACGTTCCGCCGTAGTAGGGCGCACATGCCGAAGCACCGCACTCGTCGGCGCCAGGGCCACCAGTGTGCACCTTGTCTGCAGCGGCTGCGGCCAGCAGCGCATTCCTGCGCCGCTGAGCCGGGAGGCCGCGGGCAAACTCCACACCAAGCGACCCCAGAGTGCACAGGATGCACAGGCTTAGGTGAAGCGCCGTGTTGTAGGCGAGCGCGTAGCTGGCGGCGCTGGTTGTGTCTGCGCATGTGGTCGTCGTCCCCTCGCTGCCATCTGCTGCGCAGAGCCTGGGTGCTGCTGCTGCTGCTGCTGTAGCGGCGCTGAGCTGGTCAAGGTAGTCGTAGCGCAAGCGCAGCGCGGTGACTAGGAGCAGAGCTGCGACGCCGTACGCGCCCTCCACGACCGGGAGCACCTGCCCATGCACATGCCCGCAAGATCAGACCCGACGCATCAAAGAGCTAGGCCATTGCCCGAATCTGTGGCTGTATTTTAGTATCAACCACAAGAGTGTCCAACAGCGTTGCACGATTTGGCCGTGCGCAAAACCCACCGGGAAGAGCAGGTTGGTGCAGAGGTCCAGGAACGGGTGGGAGGCCAGGTACCACCGGCCCGCGGAGTTGGGCGGAAAGCGCACAGCATATGACAAGAAGAGGTGGTACACTAGGGGTACAAGGCGGAACACTTGCGAACTGGAGGGGCCATTGGGAGCAAGGAGGCGGAGGGAACGGTAGGCGGAGTTAACCCGTCTGTCTGTCTGTGCGTACGAGTAAAGGAGTGGACAAGAAGAGGCAAGGGGACAACGCTCTGGCCTGGCACCCGTGCCAGACGTTCTGATGGGCGGGGAAAACAGCTTACATGTAAGGCGATATGTGGACGTGGAATAGGGCTGGCGGCAGCACAATCGCGGCCAGCAGCTGAAAGGCTGAAATAGCCAGCTGCACGCTGACCCAGCGGTCGCGCGCGTGGAGACGAAACATGTCATGGTAGACGGCCTTGAGGTTGCTTAGGCAGTAGAGCGCACGCTCCAAGCCGCTCGCATTGCATGGGTAGCCAGCTGCGGCCGCGCTGCCCGGTGGCAAGCTGTGCTCTCTGCCTTCACAGTAGCTCTTCGCATGCTGGCTATACCCCAAAGCGCCAAGGAGTATCACACCGGCAAGCTTTGGGACGTCGTTCGCGGACCAGTTGTCAACCCACTGCCGCCAAGAGGGGGCCATGTGCCTCGTGCTGTTACAAGCAGTAGCTGCTACCGTCTTGAAATGTCTGGGGCTGCATCACAGCGCCTGGTCTGGCGCGCATAGCAGCCTTCTGCCGCAGGGCCCCGCCCTGGTCGGCGTCTTGTTGCGTTGCAGCAACAAACGTTTCTGCTCAAATTATAGATGGAACGGCAACGGGCGACAACCGCGGTCCGTGGAGGTGCGGGTGGTTGTGCGTGCGGCAGTAGGCCTTCCAACTACGTTCCTCTACCTTTTATGAAATACACGTGTTGTCCTTAAAATACACTCGGATAAGCGGGCACTCGCATACCGCTGCCTACAGGACAGTGTTGCATGGCCATTTCGCACAGGTCATGTGAAGGCACGGCAATTTGCACGGCACTCGCATTGGCCTAGCTCAGACGGAGCCTTTGCACACACTTTGCTTTAGAGTAGTCCCATAAGCTCATTTGTGTCCCAAAGCGTGGCCTCAACTGCCTTTGTCCCGGAGTGTGTGTTACCGGTACCGTGGCGATCAACTATCTGCGTTCCTGGACGGAGGCTGATTGAATATACACCTACTGTTGGAAAACGTTATCTCTGACGGGCCCGTGTGCTTCTCTCGGCACCATGCGCAAGGCTGGCAGCGCGCGCAAACGGCCTGCCGGTGGCATAAAGTGGGATGAGAATAACCTTACCGAGAATGAAGCAATTAAAGCTTCAATCAACAAGGTAGGCACCGTGTGCTTGTCCTTGCCCGTTCGGCCGCGTCAGACCCCTCCTGCACGTTTCGGGACTTGGCACCAGCCTGCGGAACAGCCCACACCATGCGTACACCATGCGCAACTAGCCATGTGCGGACCTCAGTGCAAGCGTAAGGCACCCCCAAGGCAGTCCACACCTCCTTTGCCGCTCGTGCTAGGGGCCCTTCCAAGCACGTACCAGCTGACACTTGCAGCCTCGGACCTAACCTTACGCTTCCTGGGCTGCGCAGTAGCCCTGTAGAGTTGTCTTCATGCTGAATGTGTGGCACGCTAACGTCCAGCCTATGTCCTGGGCGGCGCACTGTCCCGGCGAAGCAGTGGCCCCGTTCTTCGGGCTTCCTTCCATGACTCTGGGTGGCCACAACCCGCACAGACCACGCACGCAAACGTTGACTCCCTATGTTGTGACCTTCGAAGCTGTCTGACGCCCATCACAACTCCTGAACCACCGCCGTTATGTCTACATCGGGCCTGCCCCATCAGACCAAGATTAATGAGCCTAAGACGCCGTACCACGGCCCCCTGACGGAGGAGCACATGGAGGATGTGGATGGCGGACTGCAGCCTTTAGAGCTGGACGGAGCCGCCGGACACCACAGCCACCTGCAGCCCTCAGCAGCTAACCACCAAAACGGTGCGTGACGGGGGCCGGGGCTGAGGGCGGGCGCCGACAGGTGCGGGATGGGGCGAAGTGGAGGGATGCGGTGGAAGCGCAGGTGGCGGGAGCAGGGGTGGAGCAGTGCGTTTTGTTTGATTTGCCAGACTGCGGCCGGTAGCGTGCGTGGCGTGTGGTTTCAGGAGGGGAAGCGTTGTGATGTGCGGTCTGGTCTTGTGTTGCTGCTGGCATCATGTGTCGAGGTAGGACAGCAAGTTCATGCTTTCCGCGTGCGTTCATGTCGCACCGGTCGCTTTGCATCCCCGGAGTGATGTTCGGGTGTGACAGCAGCTGACGCACTCTGCGATACACTGTACGAGTCCTGTTGACTGCTCCGTCCTGCTGTGCTGCCCGGCTGGCAGGTCCAAGTACAAGTGGCGCCGAGGCGGGCACCTCCACGCACGCTCCAGGCCCCTGCGGCAGCGAGAACGGCCTACAGCAAGGCACCGACACCACTGCTGGCACCACGGCCGAGGCTGCCGGCCCAACCGGCGAGCGCATGGACGTGGATGCAGGGGCAGCGGCAGCCGCGGCAGCGCCGGCGGCAGCCGGGAGCAGCGGGCGATCGCCGTCCACAGCCGCTTCGGAGCCTGAGACGAGGTCTGGGTTCAGCTCAGATTCTGACCACAGGGTAGGTCGGGGCTGTTGGGAGCCACCGGATAAAGTTCCCTTCGCACACGATCACCACAGGACCATCACTCTTGACCAGTGCGTATGTGAGCGTACGCTGTGCAGCAGCTGCACTATCCGTGTTCATGGTGCTTCATTACACCACCCGCTCAGGTGGCACTCCCCGCAATTTCCCCCACGTTGATGCACCACAGGCGTCTCTTACTGGTGGCAGCGACATGGAGGAGGAGTCCCGGCGGGTGTTCGCACAGGTGGGTACCCTGTAGCCACTCGGTGTGTCGGGCGACGTATGGTTTTTGGCAGGGGCTAAATGCACCGCGCGCGTTCTACTCAGCACCACGGACCAGGGATCTGTGGCCGGGCCCTGCCGTCCTAGGTTCAGGAGTACGGCCCCCGGTGTCCGCCTTTGTAAACATTTGCCTTGCGTCAGTGAGCGTGCTGACACGGGCGTGCCTAGACGTCAAACCGGCAACATGAGAGCAAGGCTTGGCAAAGTGTCGGGACGTGGGACACATCAACGGGCGACCTCTCCTCTAGACGTCGGAACTCAGCGACTCCGGAATCGGTGCAGAGTGCATGGTGACGTGCGCACGCCGCAATTCAGCATCAGCAAACGAAGCGCAAGCGACGTGCTAACCCTCTTCCCTGATGTTTTCCGCCCTGCAGCGACGCCGGGCGCACTACAACATGCGTGCCGCGCTGCGCAAGGCAAAGGAGCTGCTGAGCGAGGAGGGCGAGGAGGAGGGGGCCGCAGGCCGCAACAGCAGCGCCAACAGCGGCGCGGACAGCGGCGGTGGCTCTGGTGCCAAGGGCGCTAACGGAGGTGCGCAAGCTGGCGCAGAGGCGGCCGGGCGCAGCAGCTGCCGGTGAAGGGACTGCCGAGACGAGGGAGGGTGGGGTGGCGGCAGAGTCGAAAGGAGATGGGGAGGCGGGGCGGGGGCAGGAGGCTGTTGCGCGGGCGCACAAGGACGCCCAGATGGACGAGGTGTAAGGCCACGAGGGCCGGGGGTTGCTGTGTGGGCCCAGGTTGGGCTGCTGGTGGGGAGGAAGATGCGTAGGAGCAGGCATACGCAGAGGGCCCGTGGGTTTGTATTTGCAGCTATCGCGTTGTTAGAATGCTGTGTTGGCCGCATGCAGGCTTAGGATGCTGCTGGCATTTTGGAGCCAAGCAACCGACTAAGCAAGCCGTCAGCTCGATAGGACGCGTTGCGTATTAGGGACAACACGCAGCGGAAGGTGCTCAGTTCCCGGAATTTCAAAGGGGAGTTTTGCACTTTTCGTGGATGCACGTTGTGCGCGCACCGGTGGTGCCGTCGAGGCATACGGGGTTACGCGTGCGTGAGCGGCCGTGACCGGAGGCAGCAGCCCTGGGGTTCACCGCAGGGGGCCGCTGTGCCGGTGCCCTGGTGCCTCTGGCCTGGAGGCGTTCTCGTGCGCAGCAGCACAGCGTGTCCGCCAATTGCGCCGGGGCATTATGCCCGCGAGGCGGCTTGAGGTGCAGTGGAGTTGGGGGGCCATGCGATATGTGGGCCACGTGACGTGGTAAGGCTGCGTGGGTGTCTGCGCCCTTGTCCCCACCTCCTGTGCAATAGGCTGTTGATGCATCTTATGTGTCGAAGCGTAATATGTGTCGAAGCGTAAAGATGTTGTGGATGCCGCGAGCAAGTCGGGCAGCACCAGCAAAAGTGTATGTGCGGCACAGAATGAGGCCGACCGAACCGCAGACCAGAGGGGAAGTAAAAGAATGCCCCACATAAGAATCGAATTGATGATTTTAGCTTAAAATCACCACGCTCTAACCAGCTGAGCCCTAGCATGGCTCAGGCCCGTACAACTTTACGGCTGTACGGCGGATGTCAAATATTGTAGCCAGGGCATAACGTGGACCATACCCCGCCTACCATTCGCCCTTTGAACTTGCTCTGAGCTTTGCGATTGTACCCCCCATCACCGCATCCTGCAACCCATGCCTGGAGAGCAGCCGCCAGCTGTGCGCCAGCACACGACAATTATAGACTTGGTCTGGTTGCAGGGGACCCTCTTCCGGTCTGGGTGTCGTACCACACCCACTACCCCGCGAGGGCAACCAGACATCAGCCAGCATCCCAAGGCGTCATCACGGCCGTGGCACCGTACCAAGTAGCCCCTAGCACATGCAGTCAAGTGGCACGGCAAAGCATTGGGCAGCGCAACGCCATGGCATCCTGACAGCCGTAGGTGCCACTTATTGGCACGCAGATATAGGCAGCAACAGCGTCCCTAATAATAATAATAGTAACGCGGGAGGCGAAGCACCTCCACGTGGGTTAAGGAGGTGGGGTGTGTTGCATGCTTGCACCCAGGACGCGCCCAGATGGCCCCCATCCACCGTATCGTAGGGCGGTGGAGTCAGGTGGATTGCCTGACAGCCCACCCCAGAAAGGAAAGAAAAGGAGCCCCCTTAGGGGAGAGGCTCACCAGGGCGTTCCTGGCGGTTTGGGGTCATGTAGCGTTCAAGCTCTCGCCGGCAACAGATAATGCTGTGGGCGCTAAGGACAGCGTGGCGGTGGAGTGTGTTGCAGCACCTGTCGGTTTGGGTCGGTGTTACCCCATGCGCTGACAGCAGGCTGCGCACGTGCGCAGGTCCTTTCGGATGGTTCCTCCCACCCCTAAGGATATGGCTTCTTGTGCGGAGTACTTAACTTGCCAGCCCGCCTGGCGGAGGAACCCAGCCAGGGCAGTGTGCTGGGAAGCCATAAGGACCAGTTTCCGCTCGTGCATGGTGTCGTGACCTGGTCGTGACAGTATCCAATCTCAATCAGGTGCACTGTGTGCTGGGAGCGGTCAGCCGCGTTGTTTGGTAACCTCCACTGCCGCCGGGCAATTTTTAGGCTTATTGTGGGGATGAGGAGCAGGTCTGGCCGGAGCCGCTTCAAGGCGTCGTCCGAGACGATGTTGCTAGGGAAATAGGGATGAGCCACCGGGGCACTCGGGTACCATCGGAGTAGGGGGGATTGTCTTTTGCTGCACAGGCGTCCATCACCATGAAACAGCCGCCCTTAGCACCTCGAGACAGAGTCCTTGTAATGCATCTCACGGCCTTGTTGTGCCGGTCTTCGCAGCAAACTGCAGCGCTGGTCAGCATTTGGCTGTTATCATCAATGGAGTAACCCAGGTTGCACGCGGCCTCCGTGTGCACTCGCAGCCAGAAAACCATGGAGTGCTTTCCTGCACCAGCTTATGCTGCACATGACGCAATTCCATGTTGTAACAGCATTACCACCATCCACTGACAGCCTTGCTTATCCTGTGAACCTCTGGTGGACACCACTTTTCAGGTGTTAACGCAAGCGACCACCCGGCCCTGAAAGGCGCCATCATCTATTGGGGGTGTTACCTAGCGGGCAATCGAACTCGCCTCGGCAGCCGCGCACATGCACGGGTCAGTTCTTTACCGGTACAGAGGAGGAGCACTTGGCTCTGCTCCACCCTGGACTCACCCTGGACACCTCCTCAGACATTCAATGCCCAGCGTGACATTCCCTGTCAATATGCCAGTGCCTACGGCCAATACCTGTGCACAACGATTGCATTTTAGCTGTCACTCACCAGCCAGACGCCTTTGCTTGAGGCGTAGCCGTTGGCATCAAACAAGCCACCACCCAAACAGCTCCTCAATCGCAATGCTCCGTCCCGCCATACCGCGCCGCCTCAGCACGCCCTGAACATCCCACACCTTTTGCCGCAGCCATCTCGTTGCCGGCACGTCAGACCCCAGGTCCACGGTGCGAAGCATGGCAGGCGCCGGCTGCAACAGCAGCTCAGTCAGAGCTGCCAGAACTGCCTCGTCTAGCGAAGGCGTGCACCACCTCAGCGCCAGCCTCTGCAAAGCGCGGGCGCCGGACATGGCCTGCACGGCACGCGCCTCGAAGGTGCAGCAGTTGAGCACCAGCTCCTCCAGGGTGGGCAACGCGGCACACAGAGCTGCAATGTCAGCGGCTTCAAGCTTTAGGTTTCGCAGCTCCAGAACGCGGCAGCTTGGCCGCAACGGCTGCAGCTGCTGCAGCCATGGCACGTGCGGTCCCAGCAGCATGCCCGCTGTGTTGTCCTCGGTCGCCTCATTGCGCCATCCAGAGATGATGAGCCCTGGAGCGCCCTCGAAAGACTGACACATCCTCCCGGCAATGAGGCGCATAGCCGCGCCAACGTAGTCAGGCTGTAGCTGGTCGTGCTCGCCCACGAGCAGGCAGACGTGGGGGTACCGCTCGTACTCAAGCACAGCCGCCAGGATCTCCTCGTGCTGGTGGTCCTTTCGTGACTCCATCAGCTCCATGCCATGTGCCACCAGGTCAAAGTGCGTGTGCGGACTGACCAGCGCGGGCGGCAGCGTGGCGAGGGCCTGCGCGGGTGTGACCATGCGCAGGCGCAGGAGGCGCAGGCCTGCCCTCTGCCTGGCCGGCACCACCGGCCGGAGCAGCACGTCCACACTGCCGGCGGACAGCTCCTGCAGCTGCGGCAGCTCCGCCAGTGCTTCTAACGCGCGCTGGTTGAGCACGCAACACCCCAAGTCCAAGCAGTGCAGCGCACTGCCCGCAGCCGCCAGCGCAGAACACAAGCTCGCCGCAACCTCCGGAAACGGCTGCATGACCGCAGGCAGCCTCACAGGTCCCGCAGCTGCTTGCTCTGCCAGCTGTGCATCGTACGGCAGGTGCAGCTCCAGGCACTGCAGGTTCCGCGCGGTGGCCACCGTGTGAATGTCCTCTGGCAGCATTGCGTCCAGACCTCCGTATGCCAGGTGGTTGCCTGTCAGCGCCAGGCGCACGAGCCCGGTGAGCGGCCCGATAAGGCCCTGCAGCCGCAGAGGCTGCACGGTGGCCTCTGGACCGGCCGCCATGCGGCAGATCCGCAGCTCCGTCAGCGCCGTCAGTTTGGCGACAG
Source organism: Chlamydomonas sp. KOR1 (assembly GCA_036984285.1). Taxonomy (NCBI): domain Eukaryota; kingdom Viridiplantae; phylum Chlorophyta; class Chlorophyceae; order Chlamydomonadales; family Chlamydomonadaceae; genus Chlamydomonas; species Chlamydomonas sp. KOR1. Next base: position 227,979 of record BQMZ01000124.1, on the reverse strand, counting down.
GCTCCAGCTCTTTGGGGTCCAGCACCATATCGCCGAGTGCCAGACTGCGCAGCTGTGCATGCGGCAGCACCAGCTTATCCAGCAGTGCGGCCACCGCGCCTTGCTCGGGCAGGCTGGTCTGATGCACTTTGAGCCGCTGGAGGTCCGAGGCTGCAGTGGCCAACTGCAGCAGGGCTTGGCCCAGGCGTTGGCTCCCGGCCTCGGTAGCGATGGGCCGCCGCCCCTCCAGCGTCACCTCCCGGACCCCCCGGCGCCCCGCTGCCTGAACGGCGGCAAGCGTCTCCTCCCTGCCGCGCACGTGATGAGACGGGCGGATAGATGAATTGCAAGGGCACTGTGAGGGGCTTACTAAGAACGCACGTGTGCGAAGGGCACAGAACTCACAGTTGGGCTTCGCCTGTGCAGTTGACCACCTCACAGGACTCAAGCGCTTGGCCCGTTCCCGCGCGACCCAGCAGGCGAGTCAGTGCTGTCATTTGCGCCGTCTTCTCCGTGAGTGACTGTGCATGTGCGAGGGCAATCCCGACGTCGAGCTGAACACGCCGCACATGTCGGAGGTCGTGGCTATCACGTAGCCCTTTGCTGAGCAGCCGCATTATCGATGGTCTGAGATAGCCAGTGTCCACCAGAATTCCGAGCACCGTGCTGATGTTGGTTGCTGCGCCGTGAGCTGCCATTTTGTGATGCAGATTGAATGTCATGAAAGCCCGAAGCGGGCCGGAGCTTATATATACAATAAGACGCACGGTAAGAGAGCCCTGATGAGCATAGGTTGGTAAACGGTCGGGCTGTCGTACCAGCTTCCGAAAGCAGGGGGTCCAGGACATTTAACGGCCGTGGGCAAGCGGGTACCACTCGGCCCAGGCGCTGAGTACAGGGAAGGGGTACCTGCCGAATGCAATAAACCCCCCAGAAGACCAAAGAATAAGGGTGTCGCACATACCACCGCGTAGCTCCTGACGTGTACTATCGGGCTGGATAGGTCAAACCCTTATTTTTTGGTCTTCTGGGGGTCGTACAGCGGCTGCCGTACAGGGGGTGTGAGTGCTCAGATGGGGACTACCTGTCCACAGAAAGCCTACGGTGCCACATTTAAGTACATCAACATACTATCTATAGGTCCTGTGTGCAAAAATCCGGGCGAAAACGGTTGCGGTGGCTTGCTGCAGGGCTGATTTAGGACGACCCACGGTAGGGCCTGCGGGGCCACCTGGCCACTTTTGGCTGAAGCTGGAGCTAGAGCCCCCAATACCCGCAGGAAAGTTGCTCCAGCATATCAGGATGTAACATAAGCACGTTTCTGGCGCATATCGGGCTGGTTCGCCCTCCTTGCTACTGCGGTGTTTTTGCGCCATGCTGTTGGGCGACCTACCTCGGCCTGCCCCAGATCGGTCCCTGATGCAATACATATGATTTATAATGATGAAAGCATCTCTTGTGAAAGCATACCGCGGCCAATGCCGCCCCAGGGAAGGACATGTCCGCGCATGCAAGGCTTGCTGGGCACCTGTGGCGCGGTTCAGGGCCCGAGAGTCCTGGAAACAAGTCCTTTGGGTACAATAACAGCTTTGGACGCCGGGTGGAGCGCGATTTGGAGTGAACTCAGCATGCCTACCCGGGGACCGTGGAGTGGTACCCGCTTGGCCGTGGGCTCCCGGTGGCCGTGGGACCGTACCGGAAAGCCCCCCGCCGGCCGCGCAAACAGTCGAAGAACATGGCGAGACACACGGCAGAGCAGGGAAGAGCAACGCCATGGCAGACGGATAGCACTAGGCACCACCAAGGGTATGCATGCACCAGGGCAATCGATGGCCGTGGATGACCTCCTCACTTCAAAACGTGGCACCTGCTGATCACCCTAGGCGTCACCCCATGAGTGTCTACGCGTCGTACGATTGTGCGGCGGATGCTCAAGGGAGCAGCCGCGCAGGATGCTCAAGGGTACAGCCGTTTGAATCATGTAGAGCTTATGTTTGCCGTACACCGTCGTACATGTGCATGTCCTATCTCCAGTACGGCCCCACTACCAACCCTGTTGATGTATAATGAGAGATATCGACACCGCCTGATCTTACAGAGTATAGGAACCGGCTTTGCACTGCGTGTCACTCCGCCTTAGCATCCTGCACTGCGGTAGTGCCGCCCTAGCATTACGGTATTCTCTCTGTATGTCACATTCTTCCTGTGTCTTAGTGTCTTATGTTCTCTTAGTCTTTTTGCACCTGAGTTAGGGTATAACCAATATGCCTGAGTGCCGTACGCGTGGGGATGACCGAACCCCAGCAGCACTGTGCATCAACACTCCCCCGCGGGCATCACCACGCCCAACTGAAAGCATAAGACAAAGCCACAGCCGTACAATAACGGCTCATGCTGAATGCGACAGCATGCGACGGTAGTTTGCGTGCACTGGTATGAGCTGGCGTTACTCGCCTAGTCTCCACACCCTTAGCACATTCGTCCGTGCACTGGCGTGATCCGGCCTCACTCGCCATGTATCGAAGCCCTTAGCACATTCACAAGGCACTCAGCAATAGGCATAACTCGCCCTGCTCGCCTAGGCTTCCTGCCCGGCGTCTCATGCCAAACGTTCGGAGAAACTGTTTCGCAGATACACTGCAGGCTCCAAGCATAACTCGCCAGTGCCTAAGAATAGCCTAGCGTCAGAGCGCGCTGAAGTCACACTCCACGCCCGTACACCTCAAGTCCAAGTCCTAGCAAGCAAGTGCGCGTCCGCACTACCTTGCCCAGCCCACAAGTCAACAAAGAATAGTGCTGCGCGTGCAACAAGCACCGCAATAATGCCACCACCACATGCTCCAAGATACCGCTACCGCACCGTTTACTTCGACACCTCGAAAACGCCTCACAACCACCTAGTCCTAGCCCACACCAAAACTCCCTGGCTTCAACTGCTCCCCCATAACCCTTGCTCCCCCGGTAAGCCTTTGCTCCCCCGTGTTCTCACGGCTTCGCACACACATCATTCAATGGGCCGTGCGCGCCTTGCGCCACTCCTCATAAACCATATTGCCAACAGTCATGCAGCAGCGTACCAACGCACAACAAGTGCAACTTGTTGCACTTGCAGCTCAAGCACAGCTCTTCCTGCCATGCCGCGCCTCAAAACACTGTACAACCGTTCATGCTCCCCGCATGCCATGTGCGCCCTTTGTCCCGTATCACAACCATGGTCCACCACGTGTCCACCACGTGTCTATGTGTGCTCACGGCTGCATCACCCAGCATGCACCAACTGCTACCCCACGTACCACAGTCCTCTGCTGCTCGCTTCCCAAGCTCCCACTCCATGCTTAGCAATAGCATCATGCGCTTCTGCCCAAGATGTGCATACTCTGGTGGAATCCGCCCACCTATGCTCCATCGTCTAGGGACTGTGCACCGAAACCTACGGCTGCACCTCGCGCCACCCTGCTTCGCTACTCAGGAGTCTGCTTCATCACGACGCTGCCAAAGGCTGCAGACAATGGATAGGTAGCACACGCTCCACGTGCATACAACGCCACAGCCCTGTCCCCGGGCTTCCTTTCGTTCCCTTCCCCGACAACGTGCCGCTTGGCTGCTCCAAGACTGGCCACGACATGCCAACAATCTGCCCACCGTGTTCTTGAACGCGTTCATCATCTTTCAACCAAGCAATAGCACTTTGCAGCATCCTCGGCGTAGTTCCATGCCGTTGTTGTTGACATGCCGCGTGACCTGAGCCACAACGTGCCGGCTCTTCCCAGCCATCATCTCATCTACACAAACTGTATGTCCGGTGGTTCATAACCAAAGCTGCAGGCGGTAGTCCGCCGCCTTTGTCGACCTGGCATTGTCAGAGTATTCTACGCAGTTTCGCGCCCCAGTGGGCTCATAACCTGTTGATGTATAATGAGAGATATCGACACCGCCTGATCTTACAGAGTATAGGAACCGGCTTTGCACTGCGTGTCACTCCGCCTTAGCATCCTGCACTGCGGTAGTGCCGCCCTAGCATTACGGTATTCTCTCTGTATGTCACATTCTTCCTGTGTCTTAGTGTCTTATGTTCTCTTAGTCTTTTTGCACCTGAGTTAGGGTATAACCAATATGCCTGAGTGCCGTACGCGTGGGGATGACCGAACCCCAGCAGCACTGTGCATCAACAAACCCCACCAACCCAGTCGTAGCTGTGAGCGCCAGGGGAGCCCCTGGTGAGCGCAGTCGGTGTCACAGCAGGTACTATGCATGCGAAGGCGACAGCTGGGTCGGTCGCTCGGTCCGTATCTCGGCGGTCGGCACATGATGCGTGTGTCCAAAGCGGCATTGTGCCAGACCCGCAGGCAGCAGGACGACCTCTTGCGGCCAAAAGGCCTTCTGCGTGCGGCGTCAGTGATATCAGCAGGCACATGATGTACCTGGTACCCTGTAGCAGATGGATCAGCATGGTAAACCGGCAACTCGCATGTGGTTACAGTGCAGCAGGGGGTGAGGGGGATATGCACCTCAAACACACAAGACCGTCACACCATGAACCGCAGTGAAGTACATGTCAAAGGCTGAAAAGTAAATTGAAGGCAATGAGTATAATTCCCTGAGCGTTTACTACAGCGCCCGCAGCACACGCGTGGTGCAGTCCAGGAATGAGCAATGCCAAGCGGCAAGGCAAGGACGGATGCGCAGATTCCACCCGTGGCCAGTCAGCACCGTACCGAAAGTAGCAGCGCATGTAGTCGAGGGCAGCTGAACATCAGGTTGCTCAACATGCCGCTTGCATCCTACAACGTTGAACATGACTGCTACAGTGTACGGTATGCATCAGTGTAGAAAAAGAATGCGGAGAGAAGACACCTGCACGCAGCACACCTACGTGCAGACCAGGGTACCCAGGCGCAGACCATCCTAAGCAACACAAACAACACTTGTTGTCACGAGCCAACCGGCGGTACGACGCACCCGTATAACACCATCCTTTGACTCCGCCACGGCAACGTGCATCCAAATCATTACTGCTGCCTGTTTCACGCCCTGAGCACCGCCCGTGCCGCCGCGCCCACCGCCGCGACCGCCGCCGCCACCTCCTGCTCGCTGAGCCCCGCGTTGGCCGCTAGCATGATGCTGGGCGGCGCCGCGTGCTTGTCCAGGTACGAGTAACGCGGCACCGCCACCAGCAGCCCGCCCTCCGCCAGGCAGTGGTCCGTCACCCGCTGCAGCGTGGCGGTGTCCCTGTCCCGGTCCCCGCTAGGCTGCGCCAGGTGCAGGTGTAGAAGCGCAGCAGGGGAGTGCACACCGCCGTACACCTGCAGCAGCTGCGGCACGGTGTTCTGCAGCCCGCTGCGCAGCTGGCGCGTGTTGGCGGCCAGGCGGGCCAGGCGGGGGCAGCCGGCGCCGGCCAGCAGCTTGCGCATGCCCTGCACGCCCGCTGCCATGAGGTAGGGCGGCGGCGAGGTGGTGAAGGTGTAGCCGGGGCCCATCAGGCGCTGGTAGTCGCAGGTGGACTTGTCGGCCACGCAGAAGCCGCCCATGGTGCCCAGCGTGTTGCTGAGGGAGCCGATGATGATGTCCACCGCCCCGGGCGCCAGGCCCGCAGCCTCACACGCGCCGCGCCCACCGGCGCCCAGCACGCCGACGCCGTGGCTCTCGTCCACCAGCAGACGGTACTTGTACCGCTCTTTGAGCTGTACGATCTCGGCCAGCGGCGCAACGTCACCGTAGTTGCCGTACACGCCCTCCACCACGATCATCTTGCGGCACAGCGGCTGCTTCTTGGCCTGCCTGCTCGCCGCCTTGTCCTCCGCCTCCAGCTTCCGCAGCACGCGCTCCAGGTCCGCCACGTCGTTGTGCTTGAACGTCACCACACGCGCACGGCTGATGGTGCTGCCGCACTGCATGGCATAGCTCACGTGCTGCGGGAATGTGAGGGCAGGAGGCGGGGCATTGGAACAGGCCGCTACCTCGTACGCAGGAGGGCTGTGCATTAGTGCTTTGCCCGGACCGCATCAGCATCACGCCAACCATCAAGCAGCCCCACTGCACAACTCGCCCGGCTTTGCTGTTGCAGCTGCGGCTCACCTCGTCCATCACCACGATGTCCTCCCGGCTGGCGAAGGCGGGGATGATGCTGGCTGCGGTGATGAGGTCGTAGGGGTAGGCGATGGCGGCCTCCGTGCCGAAGAACTGCGCCAGCAGCGACTCCAGCTCCAGGTGCAGCGGAGTGGTGCCGTAGAAGCCACGTGCGCCGCCCAGCCCCACGCCGTACACGTCCACGGTCTCCAGGCAGCGGGCCTGGAACTCGGGGTCGCCCGACAGGTTAAGGTAGTTGGTGTGGGCCAGGTGCAGCACCTTGGGCACAGGGCCACCGTGCAGCAGGGCGTAGGAGCCCTCGTACCTGCAATGGTTTCGGAGGGCGCAGGCAGGGGGGGCAGGGGTCAAGCACGCCAGCACAACAGGCAGGCGGGACACATCAGGGGTATGCAGCAGATACGTATCGCAAGTTCGCAACCCGTCAAGCATGCAGGCCACGCAAGCTGTTTTGTACTGCCCCTTGCTCACCCCTCGATCACAGCAGTCTGTCGGTACTCCTCTGTAGAGTGCGGCACAGGCGGTGCAGGCACCCACGCCGCGCAGCGACGGTCCACCTCCTGGGGCACGAGGATACGGGTCACACACCGGTGGGATCGCCGTTACTCAGGGGCAGCTGTAAGGGCATGCCAATGTTTTGCAGCCTACAAGATGTAAGGCCATGGCCAGTGAAAGCAGCAGCTGTCCTGCCCTCCGCCTCACCTCCTCTGGGATGGTCGGCAGCTTGTGCGCCTTGGGCTTGGCGCTGCTGGCAAGCATGCGCTGCAGCATGAGCACCGCACCCAGGGCCACCATGATTGCGGGCAGGCTGCCCCACAGGCCGGGCAGGCGCTGGGCCAGGCTGCCCACCAGCGCCGCCACGCCGCTGGGGGCGGCCTCCACGGCGGGCTGCGCCTGCTGCGCCACGGCACGGCACGCCATGCCCAGCAGCGCAACGGCGCCGGCAGCGACCGGCAGGGACACGGCGGGGGCGGCGGGGCGGGAGAGCACGGCCGAGTGCATGATGGTTACGGCCGGGTTGGTTGGCCAAGGGTGAGACCACAAGGCTGACCAGACAGGTGCTGGAGAGCGGTCCGGCGGGGTGTATTCCTCTGCCCGACTGTAGCAAGATGTCTTAATGTAATAATCAAGAGTGACGTGACTTGAAGGCAAGATCGATAATGCAAAACTGGATTGTTGGGTCTTTGACGGTGTCTTGTTTTCGCGAAGGCCTGTTGCTTTGCAGCTCGAATGGTTGATAGCTCCATCGTTGTGGACGTCTGCAGTATATACAGAGCACGCTGGAGCCGTTTGCTGTGACAGGGAGGCGGTACCCCTCGAAGGCGAGTTGCATCGCGCCCTGCTCGACACCGAGCCCGCGGGCGGTTAAGCGAGTGTCACGTGCAGTACCTCTGCAATCCTGATATAGCGGCACTGTCCCCAGGACTCAGTATGAATAACACACACCTGCATACTCACTGCAGCTATAAACAACGTCAGGACAAAGCTGCTCTCAAGTCCGCGGGAAAAGCCTGAAATCAACCACCGGTGCCACTAGGAAAGGACTTGCAAGCTCACAGCACCTTGAGCAAAACTAAGATATTAAGAAGCCTGCGCTATCTTCCTCAACCCGGAGCAGCACCATGGGTGGCAACGGCGCCGTCCCCGATGCTGCAGCCTACAAGGCTCCGATGCTGGTGGCCCTCAGCGCCATCCTCTGGTGAGCCCATGGGTGCCAGCAGCACGCCCGCACTGCCACCGCACCTTGATGCTGCACACACGGCGCATGTGATTACACAGGGTCATGTCCCTCCTGCGCTCCTGCTACCGCACCTTACAGAAGGTACCTTCTGTTGCCTTGCCTCCTCCGTCCTTCCGCACCTTGCCCCCTCCTGCAGGCTGGGCACGGTGTCGCTGCTGGGCCGCCTTTGCGACTTCCTGTACTTCCTGCTGCACCCCCGCGCCGGCGCCAAGCCCGGCTACGCCCCCATCCGCGACAAGCAGCAGGACTTCTTCATCCGCCGCCTGTACGGCGCAGTGCAGGACCTGTGGAACCGGCCTGTGTGCGGCGTGGAGGACGGCGCGCTGCACGTCATGAAGCGCACACTGGTGCAGGGACCCACGTGAGTCGTGGGCGGGGCAGGGGCCATGAGCAGGACTCAGGCTCATGGGCATACGAGTTGGAACTCGTATGCCCATGCGGTGCTTCAGCATGGGTAGGGTTCTAGGGTACCCTTAGGCTGCTGGGATCCTGCTCCCTAGCACGTGTTTAGGCTGCACACCTACGTCGTCTTGCACGCCAGGCCAACCCTGACTGATCCTGCTCTTCTCCTCACGCGCCGTCTGCAGCGGCGTTGAGGGCCCCAAGTACGCCGTGCATGAGGGCTCCAAGTGCGCCAGCCTCGCCTCCTTCGACTACCTGGGCTTCACCTCCACCGACGCCTACATCACACCGCGCGTCAAGGACAACATCCGCACCTTTGGCGCCGTCAACAGCAGCCCCCGCGTGGCCGGCGGCACCACGCTGGTGCACGAGCGCATGGAGTCCCTGCTGTCCGAGTTCCTGGGCGTGGAGGCGGCCATCACGTACGGCACGGGCTTCGCCACCAACGCCCTGGCCATCCCTGCGCTCGCGGGCAAGGGCTCGCTCATCCTGTCCGACGCCTTCAACCACAGCTCCATCGTGTACGGAGCACGGCTGTCGGGGGCCACCATCCGCGTGTTCCGCCACAACGACGCCAAGCACCTGGAGCAGCTGCTGCGCGAGGCCCTGGCGCGCGGCCAGCCCGGCAGCGGCAAGGCGTGGGACAAGGTGTGGGTGCTGATCGAGGGCATCTACAGCATGGACGGCGACGTGTGCAACCTGCGCGACATTGTGTCTGTTTGCAAGAAGTACAAGGCGTACAGCTTCATGGACGAGGCGCACAGCCTGGGCGCGCTGGGCGCCAACGGCCGCGGCTGCTGCGAGCACGCGGGCGTGGACCCGCGGGACATCGACCTGCTGATGGGCACCCTGTCTAAGTCCTTTGGCGCCATCGGCGGCTACCTGGCCGGCAGCAAGGCCATTATCGACCACCTGCGCCGCCACAGCCCCGGCCATCTGTACGCCTGCTCCATCCCACCCGGCGTGGCGCAGCAGGTGCTGGGCGCGCTGGAGGTGGTCACCGGCCGCGACGGCAGCACACGTGGCGCCAGCAAGGTCGCAGCCGTGCAGGACAACTCCAACTACATGCGCGCCAAGCTGCTGACCATGGGCCTCAACGTGGTGGGCAGCTGGGACAGCCCGGTCATCATCATCATGACCTACTCCGTGCCCGCCATGGCCAAGTTCAGCCGCATGTGCCTGGAGCGCGGCCTGGCGCTGGTGTCCGTGGGGCCGCCCGCGGCGCCGCTGCTGCTGGCCCGCATCCGGCTGTGCATGTCGCCGCACCTCAGCCGCAAGGACTTGGATTGCATGCTGGCCATCATTGACGAGGTGGCGGACGTGTGCGGCATCAAGTTCTGGAACCGCAAGGCCTACGCCGAGGCGGAGGCCGAGCTGCAGCAGCTGGTGGCCAGCCGCCAGGGTGCGGCGGCGGGCGCCAAGGCCACCATTGCGGCGCTGGCGGCGGCGCCGTGCGCCATCATCCGTAGCAGCAGCAGCTGATCCTCGGTCGCTTGCATGGCCACGTAGACGCAATGCAAACCTGCACAAGGCATCTGGCGTTTTGTGTTACGTTCCAGTGGTGTGGTTACACACTCCCTGCTGGTACCATCCGCACCTGTTAGGATAATAAACAACTGCCCGTTCTGTCTGTTGGTGCTGGTACAAAGGGGCGTGGTCAGCCTACGACATAGAGATTAGTCATTTGCGGTACGGTCATCCAGTATTTGTCACGCGTACGGTACACACGGGTGCTACCCGTTGAAGGGGCACAAACGGTCGTGCCTGCGACGTACAGGTGGTTGCATACTTCAAAATGCTGCACCAAGCACGAGCTGTGAACTCCGGGCCATACGCATTTACTATGGTGCAAAGGGGATCCCCTAGTGCAGGGATACGCATGGCACTGTGGGCAGCCCAGGGAGAAGGGAATACCTTCGAAAACCCAGGCCCTTACAGACACGCTAAGCTGGCTTTGGATGTACAGTGGTAAGCATACCGGGTTGGCCGAATTGCCCGCATTGCATTGGTGGGCATGCCACGTGCGAGTGGCGCCATGGCAGGAGCAGGACCCAGGTGGTTGCTGGTTGCGACACTCCGCACAAGGGGAGACGAGAGGCTGCAAAGTGAAGCCTGTAGACTTGTATTATTTCGTAGGCCTTTAAGGTAGTGCAAGCAAGACGCTCAGGCGGAGTCTACTTGTGTGTATTGCGCTCTTTGCGCAGACAGCTCGACTGTGACGACACTGCAGCCCCTATAATTGAACTTGGAGCTCCTAAAATGTCCTCCTCAGTCCGTGTTCCCTACTCGCACGAGCTCTACGCAATGAGCCGGCACATCGTGTTCCGTGCCGAAAAGGAGCACAAAGCCGCGGTAGAGTGCAAGGGCAAGCACGACTGGCCAGAGGACTGCAAGCCAGAGTCTGAGGCGCTTGTCCGGGCGACAAACAAGCTGTGAGTTGAGCTCCGACCTCTTTTACCGGGCCTTGTGGGCGTGCCGGGTTGTACTCAAAACGGGATGTTTGCAGTCTCGAATCATGTTGCGAAGCTAATGATCCAACTGCATGTCATGGTCAACTTGGCTGTGGGCTTCAGATACAAGGAAATCATGGAGAAGGCCCCGACCGAGTTCAAGGAGTATGCACAGTGCCTAGACTGGTACGGGTAAGTTTCGGGATAACCACTTAGCTCAAAACAAGACCGTGGACTCGTGTACACGCTGTCGAGCTTGCTTCGCTAGAGTATGCACCGGGGGTTGGGGCGGTTCGGGGCTGTGGAGCTGTGCTTGCCCCGGCCCCGGCCACCCCGAACGTGGGCGCAGGCAAAGGACAGCCAAGAACCTCGACCTCGAAACAAAAGCTCATGCGTGGTGAATGGCGTTTGTGACACCATCCCCAGCAAGCCTACCAGTAGCCGTGTGACCTTGAGCAACCTGTGAGCACAGGGACAACGCTGACAACAGCCCTTCCAGCGCTGTGCCAGACAGTGCCGCCGATACCCTTGCCTCGCAGACTGCGCTTCTCGCGGTGCCGGGACAAGCAGGCAGCCTTTGAGCAGGCCTTCCCAATCGTTGAGCCCAAGAAGTAGAGCCTCTGCTCAAAGCCTTGGGCGTGGTAGCTGCTGCGACGGAGCTGCGGAGCCGGGAAGCTCGGGCCGGCTGGATGCAGGATGCATGGCGGTGTGCGGCAAGGACTGAGCATGGTATCAGCTGCTGTTCACTGCCGACAGTTGGCGCACCCAGGGCAAACGGGGACACAAGCGTGCGGGCGGCCGGGTTGTTCGAAGGTGTCCTAGTGTCATGTGCTGACCTGCCTCTTACGCAGGTCAGCACACGCCGGCAGCTGTTGGTCCAGGATGGTTCACGTCGGGCTTCATGTGCAGTGTCGCTGTATGGCAGGGAGCGATTGTTGCTTGTTCGGTGGTCACCAGCGTTGCGACGCCGCAGTCTGGCTTGGGAGCTGCACATGGACCTTGGACGCTCCGTGAAGGACGTGCGTCTCCTGTCAGCAGTACACGGCGTGCACGGCTGGTGCCGAGCTACTTGGGGTTTGTGGCAACCTGGCGCCCTCGGCGCATGGGTGCTGTGTGCAGAGCGCAGTGTGTCAGCCAGGAGTGCCCGCTGGTGCGTCGTCTGGGGCTGTGTGGTTGGAGTATGGGGGTTGGATGTGGATGTGTGTGGACTTGTGGCTCGTTGACTGCCGCGTGATGCTTACGTGTGCAGGTACGGGGCTTAGCTTAACCGGCACTGTAGTGGTGGATGTGTCTGCATCAGGCGTTGTTATATGCTGTCTTGGAAAATGTGGCATTACGTTGGCGAGGTTAAACTTAGGTACATGGGCGCGTGACTGGGCACCACGTGGTGCACCGCATGCAGAGCACACTGGCAGGATACAGGCCTGGACCTGGGTTTTGAGCGCAGAATGCAACAATAACAATGAAATTTGCTGTACTCTGCCGAGTTCTGTCCGCCCATTGTCTTTCAAGCAGCTACTGCAGCCAGCCTGCGCTCTCGTCATCGGACGCAGCAGAAAACAACGCTTCACTTTGACGCTACAGTTTCAGACATGAAAAAGTTGCGCTTCTCTGATTTGTGGTAGCTGTAAAGCTGCGATGCGCGGGCGCCAAGACCAAAAATTAATGTCGCGCCACGACTCAAAGGCAGACTTTAAAGTGCACGATATTACAACGTTGGGGAAATCGCGCGATGCTGAAGCCAAGGACATGCTGCGCAAGGTGGCGCACCAGGTTGGTACCTCTGAGGCACCACGCAGAGGGGACCACAGGGGCAGTGGTCTAACCAGGCCCCCTTGCGAGGACTCTGGCCTTCCTATGACGTGCAATATATAACACAGTAGGCTCAACTTCTACCAACTCCACTGGTAGGTCCAGCCTATCATGCGGCGACGTGGCTGGACTGTGCCCCTGCTTGCGGAGTTCTACCCCCCTGCTGCAAACCTGCTCGGTCTCAACATAGGGGGAGGTGGCGGCCGGACGCTCGAGATCCGGGGTGAGCTGCCACAAGGAGCGGGCATGACATGAGCCCACTGCACACTGGTGTAGAGTATGACCCTGAGCGCGTTGCGCTTTGCAGTGTGCGAACATGAGCAGGCTCCACACCTGGTACCTGTGCCCAACCCACGCTTAGCCGCAGACTTTCCCAACACTCCTCCGCCTCCCACACTAGAACGTCATTCCTCCCCGCACTGAACGCCTGAACCTCAGCGCGCTGAAACTGCATGGCTTGCGCCTCGGCGCGTCCTGCCGTCCGCATCGCCTGGGGTCACATGCCGTGCTCGCGCCCGCCCTGCCCCGCCCTGCCGCACCCGAACCCCAACCGACCTCGACCCGCGATGGCCCCCCTCCCCTTCCCCCAGACCTCCTCTCGCTGCCCTTCCATCAACCCTACCCCTTCTGCTACCCCTACTGCTAACCTGTCCCTGTCCGCGCCCAAGCCCCTAACCCACACCTTCCGCCTAACCCCGCTCCCCACCCCCCTTACCCCTACCCTGACCGCCCCCCCTTACCGTACCATACCCATCCGCCCGAGCAGTGCGCCTGCGTCCGGCACGCGACCCCGACTCCTTCCTGCCGTACGACAACGTGTTGGGCACCATGCTGCACGAGCTGGTGCACAATGTGCGGGGCCGCACGACGGGTGGGTGGCGGCCTGCAGTTCCGCGCCCACAGCACTTCAAAGGATGTTTCAAAAGCAAGGCTGTAGCTTTCGTCTTCACTGCAACACATGAAGGCGGGAGGGACAGCCCTCTGGGTTGTTGAGCTCAATAGCACGCAGATGCGGCCGCTGAAGGAAACCGTCTAAATAACCACGCTCGCAGCCGCAACAGCTCTCTTGCATCTCCAGCAGGCACCTTATTTCGTCATCTGCGCTTCCGCGCCACGCGACCGTGTCCCCTCCCGTTGCCGTACATCTGTTGCCGTACAGCGCGTTCTACAAGCTGCTGGACGAGATCACGGCCGAGTGCGAGGAGCTGATGGCGGCCGGCGTGGGCGGCACGGGCGTGGGCTTCGACGGGCCCAGCTGCGGGCGGCTGGGGTCGCACGGCTGGATCCCCACACACAACCCCGACCCACACCGCCTGCGGGACGTGGCGCTCAAGGTGGGCTGCGGGCAGCTGGTGCGCTACAAGCGCAAGGGGAAAGCATGGGTAGGCCTGCTGGCTTGGGCGTACGTGGGCGTGTGCTGAGGCAGCCAGGGCCACAGCCACATAACCTTGTGTGCGGCTTAGGCGCGGCAGGCTGATCATATTACTGACGTCCTCCACAAATGACTTTGCTTCAAACTGCGTAATAATGCAGGCTGCTGAGGAACGGGCCAAGCGGCAACGTGTCATGGGCCCGCCAGGCGGCCGCAAGCTGGGTGGCGGCGGCGGAGGAGGATTTGGTGGCGGCGGTACGGCAGGCTACGCGACGCCCGCGGCGGCTGCGGCGGCGGCGGCGGAGCGACGGTGCCGTGACAACGTGTGGTGCCCGTGCGAGCGGCTGCGGGGCGCCGTGGAGCGGGCAATGGCGGGTGAGGCGCTGGCGTCGGGGTGTGGGTGTGCACTTCTGGTGCACCAGATCCATGACGCATGCCGCTGTGGTGCCGTGAGATCTGGAATCCCTAGAGCATACCTGTACCTGAACATGCACATGTGTACGGCTGTGTGCAAAATGAGAGGGTTCTGTCCCGGCGGATGGATACGGTGTTGGCGGGGCGTCAAAGCACTGCAGGGTTACGCGTAAACCGCAATCAAACGTGTAAGGCGTCAGGGCATCACGGGAACGCTAGTGCCTGCACTGTAGGGTTGCAGCACGGGTGAGCTGTGGGGTCGTAGGGAGTGGGGGCGACGCACAGCAAGGCCCTCTGGCATCTGTCTACCTGGTCACCGTAGAGGCCGCGTAACCGCGATCCTTGCGGTGACACGGTCCGCCTTAACCCGCACTGCACATCTTGCCCATCCGATCCACTCCATCCGCAGGAAGCCCACGCGCCAGTGCGCCTGGGCCCAACGCAAGCCAGCGCTCCTCCAGGGGTGATGGAAGCACCGACGAGCTAGGGGGGTCAGCAGCCACGGGAGCAGCAGCAGGTGGCTCTGGGCACCAGGATGCACGGGCAGGCCAGGGCGAGGGCCGGGATGGGCCTGGGGCCGGCGTGGCGCGGCCTCCCCTGAACCAGGCGGAAGTAGAGCAGAGGCTGGTGGCCCAGGTGGAGAGGGGTGTGATTGACCTCACATTGGATTCCGACGACGATGATGAGGTAGAAAATGGGCAGGGCGCAGGTGTGGGTGCGGTGGCGGCGGGGGGCCACGTGCGCGGGCAAGGGGAGGGGAGGATCGGTGGTGAGGAGGCGAGGAAGGGGGACGTGAGGGTCAAGGTGGAGGAGGGCGGGGAGCGTACTTGGATGCAGGGCGGTGTGATGCTGGATGGAGGTTGGGATGAGCTGCGAGCGGGGAGCGGGGCGGGTGGTTTGGGAGGGGCAGGAGGCACCCTGGCGGGGTCGGGGGTGGGGCGGGCAGTGGACGCAGGGGGCTTGGGCAGCAGTGCAGCGACAGCTTGGGAGCCGGGGGGGCAGGAGCGGCGAGGGAGGGGGGCCGGGGACGCAGGGCAGCCCTTGCAGGAGGAGCAGAGGCAACGGCAGCACCTGGGGCAACAGCAGCAGCAGGTGCAGCAGCAGCAGCCACAGCAGCCAGTGGGTTCACGAGCACCGCCGGCGGCTGTGCTGCAGCCGCGCAATGCGGTGACGGCGGCCGCGGCAGCGGCAGCGCTGGCGCGCTTGCAGCAGCAGCAGATGGTGACAAAGCCCCAGCCAGGTCCCCGGCCCGCGGGCAAAGACCCTGGGCACCAGCGGCCGTCGCAGGTGAACCAGGGGCATGGGGTGAAAGGAGGAACCGGGCGGCGGCGAGGCCCAAGCAAGGCCCCGCAAACACCGCCGCTGCAACAGCAGCAGCAGTGGCAGGGCAGGCACGAGGTGGATGCGGCTCCGCGTGATGCTGGGCGCGGGGTGGCGGTCGCTGCGGTGGCGAAGGGGCCCACGGCTGCGGTACCGCGCACGGAGGCGCCGCCAGGGCCGGGAGGGCCAGCACGGCCTGTGCCTGTGCAGCATGAGGCTGGGCCGCCTGCTGGCATCGGGGCTGGGGCCATCCCGCGGGAGGGAGCACCGGGGTCCGGACCTGGACGGGTGGGAGGGCCGGTGGGGCACGGGCCACCTGCTGGGGGTGGGCTGGGGGCTGCTGCCCCAGGGCCCATGGCTGGGGCTGCTCGGGCTGGGGCTCGGGCTGGGGCTGGGGCTGGGGCTGGGGCTGGGGCTGGGGCTGGGGCTGGGGCTGGGGCTGGGGCTGCACCAGGGCGGTACCGGGGCGGTAGCGGTGGCGGTCCTCGCGTGGGCGGCACGGCTGGAGTGATAGCTGTTGATGAGGATGGCGTGATTGACCTCACGGATGACTGAGCGTATGGTACGTGCGTGTTGGGTGCAGGGCGGGCCCTCCCACGAGCCAAGGCCAAAGCGAACGCTCAGAGCAGTCATGTTTGGCGTGTTGCCATGGCAGCGCGGGATATATAGGCTTTGTTAGCGCGGGACATGAAGGCTATGTTGGGCGGACCCAGGGTGTGTTATCGCGCCTTGCGCAGGAGAGCTGGGCTGCTGGGGGCGCTCTTGTTGTGCCGCGTGTTGCGTACGTTAACGAGGCGGCCGGCTGGTGGCTGCACACCTGAGTGCGGCAAGGCCGGTGTTGAGCAAGGCGTCTGAAAGGCGACAGCTGGCATGACGCCAGTGCACGAACGGCAACTTCCCCTTGTTACATTACAAGAGTCGTGACCGTTCCCGTGCAACGTGCAACTTTGCGGTCTGACCTGCCCGCGGCTCAAGTAAGACAGCTGTGTTCCCTGGGCACGGCCGGCATTCCTTGGCGAAGGTTGTGCAAAGGGCGCTCAGGTCACGCAGGACAGGCGCAAGTCGCGACCCGCACATGGGCCCAGATGGACGTTGTCATAACCACGGGGCACGCCAAGAGCGGCTCTTGACGTGGAACAGCGTGGAAGAGCCCCGCCCATAACTAACCTTGTTACACGCAAGGCAAGCAAGGACCGGTACGTCAGGCCAGGTCAGGCTGCGACACGACAGGGCGACAAATTGCATAACGGTACTGAGCAGCAACGCGCCCACGTCCAATGAACAGTCCCACAAAGTGCGATCCTGGCGCATTCAGCCAGCTGCGTACACGAGCTTGCCGTACTGCTGCTCGTGCACATGAAGCATGACCCAAGGCGTCAGGCCAATGCGGCAAACGGCCCCCCCACCGACCGGGCAAAAGCAGTGCGGCCCCTCCCACGACAGAAAGCGCTTCTGGCGGCGCCACCCACCACCCTCTGGTGATCCACAAGACCACCCCTGCCCGCACTTCAGCTGTTGGACCCCTGATCTCTCACCCTGGCTTAAACCGCGTCCCTCCCCGTACATATCTCCGGGTGATACCAGTTCCGTCCAACAACGGCATGGCTTTGATTCAGACTGGTCCATATTGCAACTTAGACTCTGCAACAGCGAGCAGCATAAGCTTCACACCACCTTCAAAACTGCTTCTCATGGTAGACATGCCATTGCTTCGCCCTAGTACGTTCTGTTCCAATTGCCTCGCAACAGCATCGCTCTACACCTCCTCCCCCGCAATCCGCAACTCAACCCTCGGATCCTACTCGCTCCCTGTCGCTACCCCACCGCCCCCACGCCCCTCCCCCTCCAGCTGCCCCTTCAGCCACGCCTCCACCTCCTGCCTCTGCCACTCCCGGGGGCCCGGTAGTACTCAGACAGCTTCCCGGCAGCTTCCCGCAGCTCTCGCCCGCCCACGTGCACCCCCTGGCCCACCATCCACTTGAGGGCGGCCAGGGGAGCCCCCTGTTCAATCGCAGCCACGATCGCCTTGGCCGTCAGGGGCACCCCCAGCCGCCGCACGCACACGAGGGTGGCCAGGTCCCCGGCCCCAGCCGCAACAGCGTACCAGTCAGCAGCAGAGTCATCTACGTGGACCTTGAAAGGAGGATGCTCCGCCAGGGCCTCCAGCATTGCTGCACACCCGGTGTACGGTGCATCCACGAACGCGCGCCGGGACATGGCTTCTGTTGGCAGCAAGCCCTGCTGTATCAGCACACGCTGTGCCGACCACGGTAGGTGCCAAACAGTCAGCTTGCAACTCGGGCCAATGCCGGGCCAGCCCGCGTGTGCTAGCAGCTGCATGGCCTCCACCAGCTGGGCGCTTTCCGCAGGCGTTTCGGCCGGCCACATGTTCAGCACATACGCCCAGGTGTTGTCCCCGCGCGGGCAGCCGGCCTCCAGCAGCCATCGCAGCAGGGGCAGGTCCCCGGCCGCTATTGCGCTCTTGTAAAGGTTGGGCACCAGGAGCGCTGCGTCTGTCTGCTGCATCCACGTGACCATTTTTATGCCGTCAGGCATGGCCAGGCAGCTGTTGCCGAACCGCATGACCAGGGCGAAGGCCGGAAGGCCGTGCGGGTTCTCTGCGCGCCAGTGCCGCCACAGAAGCGGCAAGGCCTCCAGGTTGTTGCTGGTAACCGCGGCTGTGAGTGTGTTCTCTCCTCCCAGCGCCGCACCGCGGTCCGCTAGCCAATGCAGCTTCGCAGCGCTATCGGCGGGGGAGCAGGCGGCGCTGTAGACCGCCGACATGCTGCTCCAGTACTCGTCGTCTGGCGGGGGAAGCTGCAGGAAGCTGCCCTCTTGCTCCAGCTGCTGGATCGTATCCAGCCTGGCGTGCTCCAGAAGCGCCCCTAGGAGCTGAGGTTGGCTCAGGGAGACGCCGTGCTCTTGTAGCCAACGCAGGCGGGACACGTCCCCCGACGCGGCCGCCGCCTTCCACACGTCCGCATGGCCACGCATGCCGTACGCGCGGCCCTTGTCCAGCAGCCAGTCCATCTTTGCCACAGCGTCGGCGGTCGAGGAGCCAGCTGCGGCGGCGAGCATGCGCTCCAGTTCTTCCGCCACCCGCTGCCCCCCAGTTTGCCAGTCTGGTTCAGAACGCTCGGGCGTGCTGATCATCCGCTCACCCAGCACCTCCCAAGCCGCCTGCAGCTCCGCCAGGTCGCAGTGCCGCGCCGCCGCCTGGAGGGTACGGGCCGGGTCCAGCAGCCCGGGGCAGCGCTGTTCCAGGGAGGGCAGCAGGCGGGCAAGGCCGGACGCCACGGCCGCAGAACCCAGGTCCGTGAAGTTGGTGCCCCAGGGACGCCGCGGAGGTGGAATTAGCTTGAGGTAGTGGTCTGTGTGCAGCAGCTCAGGGAAGAGCTGCTGCTGCATCACCCGCAGCATGAAGTTGACGTTGGCCTCGCAACCTCTGACGGGCGAGCGGATGAGCAGCAGCAGCTTCTGACAGAAGGTAAGCTGCTTGGTTTCCGCCTGTGCGCCCTCCAAACACCACGTGGTGTCCGCAACATGGCCCGGGAGCGGCTGACTGGCTAGGTGAACGGTGCGGTGGTGTGTCGTGCTGAAGCGCTGGGCGGCATCCTTGGAGGACAGGCGCCCGCCCAGGGCCAGGTCGTTGGGCAGCAACAGCGACAGGATGCGCAGGCGCAGCTCGGGAAATAAGATGCTAGTTGGAGGGCTGTCGGTTGCGGTGAGGTCCATGGGTAGCGTAGGGCGGATGGCAGCCCGGCAACTGACTGCCTGAGGTGGGGCCAGCCGGGCAGACCAGGGGACAGACAGGACCGTTCATTTGGGTCAGTAGGCTGCCCGCTGAAGCGCCATGTTAAGGTTGATGTGGTCATGCAAAAAGCTGACAACATTAATTATATGGCAAGCCAAGAAGCTTGGCTGTCCAAGGCGCTCCGAGAAAATGTTCCGAAATATTCCCAGCGGCTGAGGCTCAAGATCAAGCGGCCTCGCACCCGGCACGCTCCTCACCTACGTAATTATGCTTGTTGTTGGTGAAGGTAGCTGCAGCGGAACGGCCGATCAATACCGTTCAACTGGGCGACTACCGATGGAGTCAATTTGCGCAGCGGTCCTGAGGACGAAGGGCATGCAGCTGTCTGTTACGGACGTCAATTGTACAGGTGACAAGACACTTGATGCAGCTGCGTGGCGAAGCCCTGTTCCACGGTCTGGCCCATGCACGCCCCTTATGCCTCTACGACGATACCCACCGCGTCGACAGGCTCCTGGGCACGTGTCCCAGCCACGTGTTGCCCGTCACGCCACGACCAGCCACGCCACGCCACGCCACGACCAGCAGCAATTGGGCATCAGTAGGCACACGGGTGCCCATAGCCGCCGCGCGTAACCGGTACCGTACACCAACCGCATCTGAACCGCAGCACGAGCCGACTAGCAGGCATTTCACAGTCACACACAGCGGCTTCGGTTGGTGCAGGTTGGTGTCCTCCTGGACTGTCCATCTGCATGCCGCTCCTGCACCACCCTAATCGGCCATTGCCCTGTGCTGTGATTCCCTACCGGCCCGGCCGGCTGGCTGTGAGTTGTGGTCGGGGCTCGGGGGCACGCTTCGGTTACCAAGGCCCAAGGGCGAGCACCTGGGGCCTGGGGCCTGCATGGGGTGCTGTCCGTGGGGGCAGGGTGGGGGTGAACGCGCCTGGGTCCATACCAGTACCAGTACATGCGCGGACAGATTTAGGAAGAACGCCTGCCGCGTATGGGCCCTGGGGCAACGGTTTGGGAGCTGGGCTCCAACGGTCGACAGGCAGCGTGGTTGCGTGGCCTGTGGGTTGGGGCGGGGTTCTTCGCTCAATCGCTGCTTCGCCCAATCGCTGCTTCGCCACCGACACCTGGCCTCTGCAACGTAAAGTCAGCACACAAGCTGCCTTGTCTTTCAAGACCAAACTTCATGCGTCTTTGGGACAAAGGAGGGTCAACAGGCGGGACGACTCGCCCAATCGCTGCCTCGCCACCAACGCCAGGCATCGCCTGTGCAAAGCACAGTTCACACGTAAGGCACCTTCTATTTGTTCTTTCAGATATTCTACTTCAAGCGTCTTTGGGGCAAAGGGGATCAACAGGCGGGACGACTCGCCCAATCGCTGCCTCGCCACCAGCGTCGGGCATCGCATGTGCAATGCACAGTCATCACGCGAAGTATCCCTAATTCCATACAATTTACTTCATGCGTCTTTGGGACAAAGGAGGGTCAACAGGCGGGACGACTCGCCCAATCGCTGCCTTCGCCCATTCGCTGCCTCGCCACCAGCGCTGGGCATCGCCTGTGCGATGCACAGTCAACACGCGAGGTACTCCTTATTCCAGGTGATCTACTTCATGCGGCCTTTGGACAAAGGAGGGCGGGATGAATCGCCCACTCGCTGCCTCGCCCATTCGCTGCGTCGCCTCTAACGCCAGGCATCACCTGTGCAACACACACAGTCAACACATGAGCTATTCAATCCATAATATATAGTATTTCGGGCATCTTTGGGGTGGTGTGTCAGCATGTTTGATGACTCGCCCATGCGCTCCTTCGGCGTCTCCTGCTGGCCAACGCCTGGCAGCTAGGCCAGCCTCGACGTCGCGAGCAGGCGTGTGTTGCCACGTGCCGTCCCAAATGCAGGCAGGCGCGTGGTCCCGCGCGCGTGGTACCCCCTACGAGTACGTGCTGGTGCTTGAACAAGGCAGGCACGGGCCGACTGGCAGGTTTATCCCCATGTGTACACACAACACAGTCGCTGCGGTTGAGGTCCTCCCTCAGGCCTCAGCC
The DNA here is from genome assembly GCA_036984285.1 of Chlamydomonas sp. KOR1. Lineage (NCBI taxonomy): Eukaryota > Viridiplantae > Chlorophyta > Chlorophyceae > Chlamydomonadales > Chlamydomonadaceae > Chlamydomonas > Chlamydomonas sp. KOR1. The sequence goes on along the minus strand of BQMZ01000124.1, from coordinate 206,590 downwards.
AACCGCATGTGGACAGGGCGTGTGTACGCGACACCATGTTAATAGGCCGGTAGTCCGACAGGGCTCCGAACGTCCCCTAAACGCACTCATACGGTGTTTCCGTGTACCTCCGCCAACCGACGCTCACCAAAACAAATCTTAACATTTGCTTTTCTCGGAGCCCCTTCCAGTCGGTCTGCATGCAAGGCAAACAATTTACACACGCTACTGGCCATTCCGGGCACGCATACTTCACCAGCGCGTGTCCCATATCCGGACCTTCCCTCCCATAGACGTTCGCGTGACACGACCGCCCCAGCAAAGCACAGCGCATCACCGCTTCCCCATCTCCGCCACCACAGCCGGAACCAGGGGTATGTCCGCCGGGGTGAGCGGGTACCGCACCGCTCCTGGCCCCGATCCCGCCGCCGCCCCTGCCACTGCCGTTGCTCCTGTTGCTGGTCCTGCTGCTCCGGCTGCTTCACCTGGTGCTGCTGCTGCAGCAGCATCCCCAGCTGCAAGCAGCTCCGCCTCCCCTGCCCACACCACCGCCTGACCCTCGGCGCCGTGCGGCTCGCCCTCCCACCGCCGGCACGCTGCGTGCAGAGCACCACACGCAAAGGCAAACTGCTCTGCACATTATACCGGTGGCAAGTGCATGAGGCTTTGCGCACTCGCTGCCAGGGCGGAGTGGGCGATTTGATTTGCAGCATGCCAGCAGCGAGGGCGCTGAAGTTGTTGTGCATCAAGCCCACTTTGTCAGGAAAGTGGATCTTGCGCAGATCCGGCAGTCCCGCACCCACCGTACAGGGGCATGAGTAGGTGGAATGTGGGGTAGGTGTACGACACGAAGCTGAGGGGCTGCAGGTCGTGCGCCGCCACGCGGATGCCCAGCTCCTCGCGCAGCTCACGCACTAGAGCCGCCTGCGCAGCGCGTGGAAACAGGCGCCAGATCGAATGGCGTGCCATGCACAGCTTCGTACTGGTTATGCTGGTATACTGGTGAAGCGGGTATACAATGTTTCAGGCTGTGAGGCAGATGCGCGCGCTCAAATGGCCTTGGTGTGCAACAGGGCATGTGGGCTGAGATGGATCTTGAAGTTCCCCTTGTATCGGTGGATGCTGTCCGAAGAAAAGGACCGGCGTAGCCGGGATGCGGTGCCTGTAGCAGAGTGATATTGGCTGCCGTTGCCGACCGGGCCCATGTCCGCATGGCGTGGGGGCGGCATGTAGCACGACGGTGCTGCACCAGTACTAGTTGGCGGTCTCTCACCTCTGGGGTCTCCCCTGCGTCCACCTGCAGGCACCCACACAGGCAAGCAACGGATGCACTGTCATACCGAATGGGGGCTACCTGTACGGCCGTAGCCTTGCTCAGCACCACCACAAAGCTCAGCACCACGATACACCATCGAAACGACAATTAGGCACTGGTCCGTGTCCAACGCGCCAACTATGCCTGAGACCGCGCCACCCACGCACGGCATGACCTCACCGCAGAATTAGTGCATGACTCGTAGGCTAACCCACCTTGCCACCAGGGAACTCCCACAGCCCAGCGTTCGCCTTCCCAGGCGGCCGCTGGGCCAGAAGCACTCGGGCCGCCCCTGACCCTGGCCCCGGCCCCGCACCAGCCGGCCCGCCCGCAGCCGTGCTCCCTCCCCTCCCGCTTCCATCGTCAATCAGGGCCACGCCCACCACAAGGACCAGCTTGATACCTCCTGGCGCCGGCGCCGCCCCTGCTGATGTTGCTACTCCCGCTGCTGCTGCCGCTCCTGTACTGTCCATGGTGTCTGTTGCTGCGCTACGGATGGTGCCGCTTTCTGGGAGCGCCTGCCGTGCCTGTGCGGAAGCCCTCTGATGTCTCCTTCTGAGCTGCGTGCCTGGTGCTGCCCGGTTAGATAGCAGGACTGCTGCAGGAACGCGACTTGCAGCAGCGACACACGGGGGTGTTGCAAGGTGGCTGGACCGCAGCGGGGCGCAGCTGTGTGCGGACAGAGGCGCAGTGCTAGTGCTTGAAGCGTAGATCTTTCCAGGACCCCGCCTCAAGGACTGCTGCGGTGTGGCGCGGTGGGGCGCGGTGGGGCGATGCCGGCGTCACGTCAATCGTGGGTGGCGGGTGACGGGCTGCCAGAAGCGGCCAACAAGCTGCAAGGTGCGGCCATTTCATATCCCTTCCCTGACGACCCGCCTTAGCAGCACTAGCGTAGTTTCAGGGCAATATCGTCATGCGTTTCAGCAGCGTGTGCGCAGGGTCGTGCAGTGGCACTGCACGGCGGAAGCCTTGCACAGGAGCGAGAGCGTGGTGCCACGTGCTGTAAACAGACTCACCGCGCGGGACGTGCACGATCTGTGCCCCGGCACAATGCCTGGCATTTACGTCCTTTGACAAACGACGGAGAAGAGGAAGCCCTCACAACGCGCTCCAGTTTGTTGCGGCCCTGCTTGGAGAAGTCAAACGCGAAACATTCAGCGGCGAAAGCTCAGCACCTTGTATGTCCAGGACAGTAACGGTAACCTTATTGCATCCTTACGAAGCCTAGCTACGCACCGGTCGCAAACTCTATGCCCTAACGACCGCATTCAGGCGCCGGCGTGCGGCGTTAAGGGCAGAGGGGTGAAATGCGAGTGAAGTTTCTACACCTGCTGGGCACAGCGATGTGAAATATTTGAATCGTGCCTTCGCACGATGCAGGTTTTCGAGTCGGCACGATGCGGTTTTGGGGGTCGGCACGATGCGGGTTCCAGGCTCGGCACGATGTGGATTCTGCACATCCAGGACTTGGACGATGTGCATTCTGGGCATCCCAGGTACACTGTGTGGATAATCAGAATGCCACGTGCCAGACACCAGGGGAGCTCCCTTACCCGAATGGTTCTGGTTCTGCCCATGTCATGTTCTTGTCTTGCACTCCTACTGTCCCTGTCCTACATTCCTAATATTGTCCTGGACAAATGATTATCAATAGATACCGTCGTTCGCGAACACTGACTAGCGACCGACATCAACGGCCATACGGACAAAATTTGCTTGGAACATACAAAGCATAATCTGCAGACTAGCGCTACCAGAGTATGGAGACCAGGCGACAGCATGAACCTCCTAGGGTCCTAGGGTTGCTGGCGCCGCAGCAATGTAGCAACAAGCTCAGTACAGTATATGAGCCATAGAAACTTGCGACTTCTGGGGCGTTGCTGTTGGCCCGGGGGCCGCACCAGGCCTGGGCGGCACTCTCCCTGCGCCGGTGTGCGCCATTGGCGCACTTGAAGCGCGTCGAGCCCCGGCATTTGTATGTACGCCCCACGCGCCGGGACTCGACCCCAACAATGTATGTGACTGTTCTTATCATTCAGATGGCAGAGGCTGCGAAGGCCGCACTATATTGGGCGACTTGGGCGAAAGGCGATGGCCGTCGTCTCCGGATCACCAGTGACCACACCACAGCTGACATGCATATATGGCCACAACCTTATTAAGTTGGATGCATGGCGGTGGCAGCATAGCGCACAAGGGGACGCGGCGTTGGGGCTGTTGGGCCTGCAACTTCCCCTGGCAACTTCCCTTGCATGGAATGAATTTACCAGGCAGTTGTACGTAATAGACCTGTATTTCACTTGTGTCGGGTCAGTGGGCTGGCGTGAAGCTGAACAGAGTGCTGCAGTGAACAATGGGGAAGCTGAGAGCGCACGTGGCATGGGGTGTGCATGGGTAGTACCAGGTGGGTAGTACCGTGTGTTGTGGAGGGCAGGAGGGGGCAGGGAGACACGTGGCCGGGGGGCAGACTCCCGTACACGGAGATGGTTATGAACGTTGCGTTGTAAGCAACGCAGCGTTCACTTCATACAAGTATACACACAGGCACTGGTCAAACATGCCGGCTTGCATGTACGGTACACGGGCTGCTAATACACACAAGCACCAGCAGGATAGAGGCGGCAACAGGGGTCCCTGGCCGCAGGGCCTTCCCCAGCCACGATGCGGGTTCTCGCCTCGGCACGATGCGGGTTCTGGGCTCGGCACGATGCGGGTTCTGGGGTCGCACGATGCGGGTTCTGTACTTGCACGATGCGGGTTCCAGGCTCGCACGATGCGGTTTTCCAGCGATTTCGTGCCCAGCCCTTTTGGCACGATGCGGATTTTTGACGGTGATTTCAGCCCTCCGTTAAGGGTGCAGGGCGTGCAGCCTTGCCAGGCAACTAATGGTACTCAGCGACAACGGCAGTCGGGCAATAAGTGGCTCGGCATTGCCAGGGACGTGCGCTGGTCAATCACACGTGCGTCGAGGTGGTTGCGGCACCAACCACCCTTGAGGGCTTCGCCCATGGCTACACCTGGCTGCACTCCTCGGGGGAGTCAAACTCTGCTTGGTCACCGGCCTCGCCCAAATAAGCTCGCCGCATTTTGCATGACATGGAGTCTTGGGGATTGGCCTTGGGAGAGCACAGGGAGCTTACACAGTCTCGGGCGAACCTTGCCGAAGGGCAAGGTGGATTTTGCACATGGACGGCTGACTCGGTGTCCAAGGGGCTTGCCGGAAGCTGGCTTAGCTGCCAGACGCACAGCATTAAAGAATACCCGCGCATTAAGGTACCGGATGGGGGCCGTTGGCATCCGGCATGCCTCCGAAGTGGCATACTACTCCAGGTTTGTTCACAATAAATACGATGCATTGTGCACCCGCTGCAACACGGCGAAGAGACATGATCACACGCCCTGTCAGAAGGCAGGCACAGGTACGCAAATAGCTACCCCGCAGACAGGGCAGCACAGCAGGTAACAACACCTACTTTTACGAATTGCAGTGCTCTAGTTGGACACCTGATCCAGCCTGATCACAGACGCACGCCCCGGGCCTGATGACTAATATAATGCCTGTGAACTGTGGTAGTATCTTCTCCGTTTAGTAAGTCCTGAGCTCATGCGCACGCAGCCGTTACGCTCCGGCCACAGAAAGGAAAGCCGGTCACGGCTCGGGGCAGGGGCCGGACGCGTCGGCCACAGCCACGTGGCTGCAGGCGGCCAGGCACGCGCTGCCGTACGTGATGCCGTCAGCGCCTGCGGCAGTGCGTTGCACGTAAAATGGAAGAAGGATATCAGGATTCCTATCCCCGGTACTGGGGCAGCAGTGGCGCACAGGCTTGCAGGTGTCCACGTGTCCACGTGGCCCTAGGCGCCTCGTTCACAAACGAACACGGCAATGCCAGCCTCTGCAACCCACACCGCCCCACGCCTCCTTACGGCTGCCGCCATCCTGCGCCAACCTACCCAGGGCATCAATTCTTTGCGTTCCAGTCTTCCAAAGCTCCAGTCCCCCAGCCTCCCAGTCCCCGCACCGCCATGCCCCCACAGTAGGCCACACACGGCAGTAATCGCCCACGCTACCGTCCTACCTGCACCCGCTCCCCGTCGTGCTTTCTGCTGGAGTCATCCCAACACCGCACCAACCGCTACTCACCGCACACGGGGTCGCCCCCCTCTCCGCAGTGCGCGCACGCGTCGCCGCCGACCTTGGAGGATTTGGCAGGCGACGGGCTCCGCAGGCGGCGGGGCACGGAGCCCTTGCCGCCCTTGGCCCCGCCCGCGTTGCGCCTGCCGCCCTCAACCCGAACCACCGTCACGCCACCCTTGTTGCTCTTGCCATTTCCGCCCTTGTGCCCATCCTTCTTGTCGCCGTCACCCTTGCCGCCGGCCTTGCAGGGCCCAGGGCTGTAGGTGACGCCGGTGCAAGCGGCGAAGCACTCGTTCTGCGGAGCCAGGTGGCCCGCGGGGAGGCACCGTTCTTCCATGTACCGTATGCACCGAAGCGTCACGGAAGATTCAAGCTTTCAGCAGTCAGCAACGCAAGGGCGATTCCTCAACAGTGCTGGTGTTGTGTGGCACAGGAAACGGTCGACGCCTGCCATACGTGCCGTATGTGCCCACAGCTCAGCCGCTTTAGCCCCATTTAGCCCCCCGCATGCTCTTCTGCAGCACCCGCGCGCACAACGATGGTGACACGGTCTGCGCAGCACGCCTTATACATCATCTATGGGGGTATAGCTGCGTGGCCAGCACATGCGCTGACGCAGCTAGCCCTCCCTCCGACTCCCACCTGGTACTCGACACCGTCGTTGCCGCACACCGGGTCGTGGGTGGTAACGCAGCGCACGTTGTCGCAGCCGGCTGCGTGGGTTAACGAATCGGGCAGTACATGCCACTCAGGTTGCGTACTACACCGCATCCGAAGAAGCAAAGATACAATCAAAGTAACATGAGCATGTGGCAAAGCGCTGTTGCACGAGAGCATCGGGAAGCAGGGACTCACATGGGTCGGCACAGCGTCCCTCGTACGCAACGGTTGTGCCGTTGCAGGTGGCCAGGCAGGGGTTGGCGTAGGTCACGCCGTCGGCGCCGCACACCCGGCGCAGCTCCTTGGTGCAGCGGCAGAAGAAGCCGCCGCTGTCACCGTCCCCGTCCTCCTTGCTGCTCCCACAGGCACCGGGGCTGTAGGTAACACCCGTGCACACCGCAAAGCACTCATTCTGTGGGAAATGATGGCAGGCGGATGCCACTGTCAGGGTAGCAGTAAGCTTGTCGTGCCAAAATCAAGGCTAGCTGCATGGGTGGAAAAGGAGGGTGAAGGTGCTCAGCTGCAAGCGAGATACCGGTACGCTATTTGCCCGATACAAGAACGCGAGACCCACTGCCTGACGGAACTAGGCATTCGAGCAGCGTTGGGTGGGGTAACAACCCACCTGGTACTCCACACCGTCGTTGCCGCACACGGGGTCGAGGGTGGTAACACAGCGCACGTTGTCGCAGCCGGCTGCAAGGGTTGGGAGGGTGGCGGGGAGGGTTACGGCGCAGCGGTGCCAAGGCATAAAGCCAAAACGCATGTCATGGTACAAGTTAGCAGAGGGAGAGGCATTACCGTAAACCATTATGAACTCACATGGGTCAGCGCAGCGTCCATCGTAGGCAATGGTCGTCCCATTGCAGGTGGCCAGGCAGGGGTTGGCGTAGGTCACGCCGTCAGCTCCACACACCCAGCGCAGCTCCCTGGTGCAGCCACACACGACGCCGCCATTACCGTTGCCTCCGTTGCCGCTGTCCTTGGGCTTTCCACCCTCCTCCTTCTTGGGTTCCTCACACGGCCCAGGGGAGTAGTTGACGCCCGTACAGTCGGCGAAGCACGAGTTCTGAGCATGGGGGTTACGTTACGGAAGGGCGGGGGTCATGAGGGGAGGTGAGGGTGGTCTTAGCGTCAGGACCAAGGTAGTAAGGGCGTACGTGGCGGTGCATGAGAGCAGCGCGGGGTCCGAGCGGGCAGGGCTGCAAAGGCAGAAGTGGCAAAGTTGACAACCCATCAAAGTAGGCGGGAGGAGGGGCAGCGTGCAGGAAGCACTCTGCGTTGCGGGTACCGGTACTGTAGCTCGAGGCGCTTCCCACAGGCGCACCTTGCAGATGTGTATTACTGTGCAGCAGCAGCACAAGCTGAGCTACATGGCGCACCCAACACAACACTATGTGCGCCTTGACTCCCCGATGGCAGGACAACGCAAGCGCATGCAGGCCTCCCTCCCACCTGGTACTCCACACCGTCGTTGCCGCACACGGGGTCGTGGGTGGTAACGCAGCGCACGTTGTCGCAGCCGGCTGCGTGCGGGTAGGCAGGAAAAGGATGGAGTTTTAGGAACGCTGACAGGATCACTTTGCAGGGAGGTTGCTATTTGAAGAGGACAACGTGAATGGCATGGCAGCTTTGGCCACGTGCCACGTGCCAGCGGCACGCACTGCTGCTGGACGGCACCCAGCACCCTGCGACGTCATGCCCCGGCCCTGTCCCGGAGCCCCGGACTCACATGGATCAGCGCAGCGCCCATCGTAGGCAATGGTCGTCCCATTGCAGGTGGCCAGGCAGGGGTTGGCGTAGGTCACGCCGTCGGCGCCGCACACCCAGCGCAGCTCCTTGGTGCAACCACACACAATGCCGCTGCCGCTGCCCTGCTCCTGCACCTCGGGCGTCTCCTTGCCGCACTCGCCCGCGTACGCTATGGTGGCGCCAGAGCATGAGGCGGTGCAGTTGTTGGAGTACGTCACCTGCGGGTCAATCATGTACAGGATAAGTCCTCGAAGACTGCACATTAGGATTGCACACCTTTGGTGTAGGTCACCTGCAGATGTTGGCAAGGGCGAACGAACGAGTGCGAATGCAGTGACAAAAACAGGGGAAGGGATTTCCCCAGTCATTTCAGCTCATTATTTCACGTCGGTCCACTACTTGCACGGCGGGGACTGGCAGTCGCCTGACCCAGTGCGTGCGCGTGCACATGCACTGATCAGAGCACAGGCATGTGGCATGTGGCATGCATCCATTGTCCGTTGATACGCACATACAGTTCATAGACCTACAGACTCGTGGCTCTATGCCCTACTGATGCTTCCTGTTGAACCCCGTATTATCCCACGTACCCCGTCAGTGCCGCACACGGGCTGGTAGATCTCGATGCAGGCGACGCCGGCGCACCCGTCTGCAGGTGGTGCACACCGGCAGCAGCAACAGGATGGCGTTGAGAGATGAATCGAGGGAAGTAGAGCACAAGGCCGGATGGAGCACTCGACGCCGACGGCGACGCACCTGTCCGCACATACAGCGTGAGGAGCAAGGCTGCACATTGAGCAGGGGGCGACAGTTGTAGCTTGTGTGGGTTGACCCAGGTTGACCGCTTCAACCTTAGTAACGTACAGGGGTACAGCTCTGGCGTTGGTGGGCGCTGGTACTCAACAACCGATCACTCCCTTTTAGCCAGCGGCGCACCTGGCTTGGTCGTGTTGCACTCGCCGGGATAGTCCAGCTCCATCTTGGCGCACTCCAGGTAGCAGGGGCTGACGTATGAAACGCCTGCACGGTCACAGCAGCATGCAGCACACACTTGACTCAACATACAGTCCCAGCAACCTACGACCGTAGTGGGTAACCAAACTTTGCCCGGCTGCAGCAGCCCTTTCCGTCGGCCCCTCACACACCCCAAGTGGCTCTTGTTACGCGAGCCGTCATTTTCTTTGGCGCCCTGCACCATCGCACCACCCATAGTAGCAGCAGAAGCACTGCCGTACACCAAGCCATCACTCTGTCTCCGTCCGGCTGTGGGCCCGCAGCTTCTGCCCACAGTGTAACACTGGGCTGCACTGGGTCACCAAGTCGCTCACCGTCCTTGCCGCACACGGGGTCGAACTCGTCCGTGTAGCACAGGCAGTACTCGCCCACCTCGCCCTCGTCTCCGTCGGGGAACACGCGCGAGCCGCACTCGCCCTCGTGCACGATGGTGACGCCGGTGCCTGCGTACGGCACACACGCACACAGATAGGCGCACGCACCGGTTCGCAGAGCCCAGGTTGAGGTCAGAGGGGCAAAGGGTATTGGCTGGCAGGAGTGTTTGGCATTGTGGGTGCACGACAAAAGCAGGAAGCATCGGCCAGTGGCAGCTCGCGCCTCAACCTGCAGCCAAGATAGGCAATCCCGCGCGGTGCACCACGGCATACACTCCACGCCGTGCTGGGTTACGGCGAGGGAGGGCCGACGTGCTGCTTGTCATGCGCCAACGCTTGCTTACACTGTGCGTTGCACTCGTTGGAGTAGGTGACGTTGTTGGCTCCGCACACGGGGGCCACATCCGTGGGGCAAATCACGGCGGCGCAGCCGGCTGCGTGGTGTGGAAGAACACATGACACGTGGCACGTGACACTTGGCACGTGGAGAACAAGGGCGGGGCGGCATCCCAGCCCACGGATGAGTGGATCACCGGTGCATGCATTGATCATCGCTGTGCATGCACACCCATGGTGAGCAGTTGAGCACCTCTGTCCCAGCCTGCCTTACTTAACCCACCACTCACCTTCATCCGCGCACTGGCCCACGTACTGGATGATCTTGCCCGCGCACGCCGCCTCGCACGCGTTGCCGTACGTCACGTTGTCCTCGCCGCACATGGGCTCGTGGAACAGCGGGCAGCCGCAGCCGGACTCCTCGTCCACCTTCATCTCTCCGTCGCTGCCGGTGGTAGAGCTGGTGCTGGTGCCACACTCGCCCTCGGACACGATGGTCACGCCAGTGCCTGTGAAGTGGTGTGGAGTATGAACGATGAAGGTTTCTCATGTCAAAATACCAGTGAAAGCCTGGAGTAGCACTACTTTGGAGCTCGGTAAGCATGCACACGTGGCGCCTGGGCCCATGGCGCCGAGCACTGGCATACCACCCTAGACTGGCTCATGTCCTGTTGGCTGTGGGGCCAGCCGTAGGGGCAAGGCGCCAGACCTGCCCCAAACACTGCTCACCGTTAGCATAGAACACATCATACAGTACCTTTTAGGTTTTCATGGAGATGAAAACTTACAAAAGGCGTTGCAATCGTTGGAGTAGGTGACGTTGTTGGCTCCGCACACCGGCGCGTAGTCGGCAGGGCAGATCACGGCGGCGCAGCCGGCTGTGGGGCAAAGGGGCAACACCCGGTTGGGACCGGATCCGGGGCCAGGGGTCCTTCAGCGGCGGCGAGCCGACAACAGGCACGCATGCAGGGCCACGTTTGGAGCAGTTATGTTCCATTCCAGGTGGTGTGGCGATCCTTACTGGAGCAGTGGGTCCGGTTGGGAAGCAGCACATGGTGCACACTGAACGGGCACGACCTTGGCACACTGAACCGGCACGACCTTACCCCTCATCTGCCCTACTTCCACCGAGGGCCAACCGGACCGGGCAGATACGGTGCCGTACCCAAGTGCCGAAGGAACCATAGCTTGGTTCAGGTGCATGACACGGTACCACGCAGGAGCATCCTGATGCGACGGACATGGGGATAGTACGGCACCATGGAGCCAACACTCACCCTCGTCAGCGCACTGTCCGATGTACTGTACGGGGATCCCCAAGCACGCCGCCTCGCACGCGTTGCCGTACGTCACATTGTTTGCGCCGCACACGGGCTGGTAAATGAACGGGCACACGCAGCCCTCCTCGGTGTCGCCCCGGTTGTTGCCGTTGTTGCCGTTACCGTTACCGTTGTTACCGTTGCCACCGCCACGCACGCCGCCACCAGCAGCCCCTCCACCGTTGCCGTTGTTGCCGCCCTTGACCTTGACCGTCGCATCGCACGCGGTGTTCGCGACGATGGTGACACCAGTGCATGCGGCCTGGCAGTAGTTGGGGTAGGTGACGTTGTTGGCTCCGCACACGGGGTCGTGGATCGCGGGGCACAGCACCGCAGCACAGCCAGCTGTGGCGGGTTACAGTACGGGGGACACGGCGTTACCACTTTATCGGGGTACGAAAGATGGTGGCTACCATGGCATAAGACACAAGAGTTGTACTAGTCTGCAGCCTGTGGAAAGCAGTAAGAGTAGCCAATTCCAATTGGATTCGGAATGGCATTGTAGCTACTGGGTGAAGCAGGCACAAGTGTGCAAGGTGGCCCCGGGCACGCAGCAGGAGCGCCGACAGCATATCTTGTGCTGGAACAACGCACGCACCATTGCAGCATGCGGACCTGTGCGGACCAGGGGCAAGGCGGTGCCTTTAGGCACCAGCGCCATTGCGCGACACGTGCATCATGTGGGCACCGACCACGTATGGAGTTGCTCACCCCGGTTACCAACAGCTTTCGTGACTCAGATGCTGCCGTACGGCACCCTCTCAGCACGGTGTACCCTTTAGTTGCATGCAAAACTACGGTACACTCACATGGGTCGGCGCACTGTCCGTTGTACTTGATGGCCTTGCCGGCGCACGCCGCTTCGCAGGAGTTGCCGTACGTCACATCGCCCTCGGCGCACACGGGATCCACCACGGCAGGGCACACGCAGTCGGTGTTGGGCTGCGCCGCCGAGGCGGAGCCTACAAACCGCGCGGGGAAGCACGGACGTTCGGGGCACAAACTCTGGGCAGGCAATCCACAGCGGTTTCGGTGCCCAGGTGCCCTATCTATTGCCTGTACCGGTGCCCCTTTCCACAGCTAAAGTGTGCAACGAACCCGACCCAGCGCCCTGCTGTGCTGTCTCACAGCAGGTTCCCAGCTGCCGTGCCGCTGAGTAGAGCATTTGGGAGTACGTGCCAGACAGGTGTGAAGTGCAAGTTGTGTATTGTGCGAGTTGTGCAGTCGATACGCAGGCCGGGTGCTGGACACAAGTACGCTCGCTCGTGCATGGGACTGGAGTTACTTGCAGGGTACAGAATGAAGCAAATGTGCAGGAGAATGCAGCGTTGGTATACGAACAGTCCATGACTAGACTTGCAGGAGCATGTGTGAGTCCAAGCCGACGGCCTGAGCAGCTGGGCAACCTGATCTCAACACCACGCACGACGCTGCAAAGCTAGCGCGCGCTCGCACTCACTTGTGAGCGTGCACAACAGCAACGCGGCTGCCACAGCCGCAAGGACTACCTTGCGGTGTCCCATTCTTGATCCAAGCTTCGTCCTTCTCAGGGAAGCCTTAGTAATGATAGTGAACGGCGTCTCGAGGCGTATACTAAAGTCGAAACCGGCAAAGGCAGTCTCAGCAGACTGTCTGGACAGCGTGGCAACCGTGCTTTCTTGTCCCCCGCTGGAGTTCTGCCTTTTCTTGCCTTAACAGCAACTGGCTTTTGTGTCCTATGCATATTCCCGTATAGAAACGCCCGCTTTCGGTGAGAAACGCCTGTCTGTGACATGAGTCAAAGGCGTACCAGGCAGCTTCCGGACCCGCTCTGCAGCTGCCGCAACGGTTGACTGCGACAGTTGGCATTCCGTTCGCTCTGTTTCAGCTGCCTTCCAAACCTGTGAGCAATCATATAGCTGCAGCGTTACGGACGTCGGGACCGCTGCGACGGTATTGCGGCGGTTGTGAGCTTTGAGTCGGTCTGATCAGGGTCTGGTCCGTGCGACCTGGTTAGACCAGTCCGACGCGCCCTTTCGCCGTGTGCGTCTTGCGCTTCCGCGCGTTTTACCATTGGCTCAGACCAAACGTCATTACAGCAGCAGCCAAACTTCTGTTGCGGCAGTGTGCAGCATTCCCGCTATCAACTATCGCGGACACGGCCGCTAGTGGTCACAGCTGGGCCGCACCTTCCCACTAGCTAGCACCCAATGTGATCACAGCGATTAGACCGACTCTCGATTACAATCAGAGCCGGCCAGGACCCCTGCCAAACTGCCGGTGCAAACCTGCTATATCCTGCATGAGTGAGCACCAGAGCGCACCGCAACCGGCGCCGAGCCCCCCATTTGCAGCACCATACGCCGCACCCTGCACAAAATCGCTTCACGTCTCCGGTCGGCTCCTGCCACCACAAATGACACGTGCCGCCCCGCCCGCGCGTCGGACTGCTGCTCTCCCGACCACGTACCTCCTGTTGCCGTGCGTCCAGCGCAGTCGCAGCTGCAAGCGCCGCCCTCCTGACCCCCACTACAACCAACATGCACGCACCTCATACCTGACCCGTTAACCCGCACCGCACCGGCTGTTGGTCTCCTGACTATCAGCGCGTCTGGGGAAGTCGGGCCACCGAACCACAACCATGCTAGGGAGGCCCCAGCTGGCGACAACGCCACAGCACCTGCGCACCCCGCTTGAGATGCCACCAAAGGCACTCTCACGCAAGGGCTGTACGCACCACTTCAGCAGGGACGCGGACCCAAACAAACATCCTGCGACGTTTGCCTGTACCCTTATCAGGCTCTTTTTGCCTGCATCCCGCACCGCATCCGGTACACGCCCTGTGACGCGCTCAGCCAAACCACCAACGACCACACACAGTCGTTCAGCAGGCAGCAGCACAACCACCACATAACAACAGCCACGCTTTTATACGGCCGACGCCAAGGAACACCACAACCACATAGCGGAGCACATCACGTGCAGGACCCTTACTAACGGACAACCGAACAACGCAACTACGCACACAGCAGTGCTTCGGGTGCCGGGGAGAGCCTCCCCTTCAACGCTGGAACGACGCACCCATGAAATAATGAGATACTTTTCACGCTTTGTGAGCTGCTGCGTGCTGTAGCACAGTCCTGCACAGCCCTGCTAGCTGGACTGCACTGAGTGCAGGTGACAAAGGGGGACGGGAGCCCAGCGCACGCTCTGAACTTTTCGTATGGCCACGAGGCGCCCACCAGGTGTCCTCCGCGCCCTCATCCCAGACCGCCCAACCCACGTGCCCGGGACTGCGTTTAGCCCCTACGGCTTCCTGCCGACGCCAACGCACCCACCCCTCGGACTCCCAAACCTCCTCCCCAGCTACCTGGGTTTGCACCACCGTCGCCCATGCGCTGTAGCCGCAAGCCTCCCTCTACCCTCCATACCCCGGTCAGGAGGATGCATGTAGAAGGCAGCGCGGCGGCCCCGCCTCGGCGCCTTGCTCCCTGAGCAGCCCACAGCTCCGGCACGCCCCTCGAAGCACCCCCCGCACCACTGTGCCCTGTACTCGCGTAAGAGCCCCATAGCTGCAGTGGGTGCAACAGGTTTACGAAGATGCCGCGGCTGCTGCTGCCGGCTGCTGGGAACCGCGGCTCGCCTCCTGCGCGCAGCAGGGCACACACAGAGCACATAGACATTGCGCTATGGTACCGTACTCATCATCAACATGCGGCAGTTGCAGTCAGCGTCGCGTCACTGAGGATGAGCAACGATGCACCTGTAAGACCAGGCGCGAGGTCGTCAAGCTAGCACGCACGTAGGGCTTCCGCTCCTATCATGGCCCAGCAAGCGCCCACACAAGCAGCAGCGGCAGCGCAGTCCCCCTGACGGCTAGGCTAGCAAACAAGGCATGCGCTCCTGCCCTTCCCGCCACTTAATTTGTGGTGAAAGTCCGAGTGTACACCTAAAGTGTACAGCATGCAACGCCAATGCACCATAACATGATGGCTGTATCACAAGGTACGTCATGGACGTTCTCCACCATGACGTGCCCGCCCCCGCACCTTGAGCGCCTCCTCCTCCGGCAGCTTTCCGGTGTACACGCCGTCCACCGTGCGGCCGGTGACCCCGGGGAGCAGCCGCGTGGCGTTGAGGCGGGACTGCGGGGAGGAGGGGGCAAGGGACCGACCGGAGTGCAGGTTCAGCTGGAGTGCGCCGTGGGCAAAAGACGGGAAGTCAAGGGGGCCTAAAAAGAAGCCCAGCTCCGCGCAGCTGTATTTGAGACGAACGTAGTACCGCAGGAACCGAATTATCCTCTGTCGAGAACTCAGCACAGCACCAGTACGACATCGCTGCGTCGGCTTCTGGTGGGATTAACCTGCCATTTGCGCACGCGGCGCGGCATGGGTTACGACAATGAATTCTCTTGGTGAACACTTCCTGATGTGTAAGACCGCACGCGCAACTCGCTGGCTATTAAGCTCACCTGCCACTCGCGCACGCGGCGCGGCACGTCTCCCGCCGCCGCCGCCCCGCCCTGCGGCCCCGTCCAGGGCTGCGAGAAGGGCACCGTGGAGCGCACCTCGAAGGTGGTGCAGGCGGCGGCGGGGCAGCCCAGCAGCGCCACGCACAGGTCGGCCACGTCCTCGCGGCTGATCTTGCCCTGCAGGCCACGGTGTGCATGCGGTGCATCGCTCATGTGCCACACCATGTGCCACACCAGCGTCGCACCATCGACCCACTTGAACGTGAGGCCCAGCTAAACCACATCACCATGTGTCAAAATGTCGCCTCGACGAAGCCTTAATGGCACACTTGCGGGTTTCCGCGCAGTATGCAACATGTGCAAGCCCCTCATTCCCCAGCCTGAGCGCGTCCCCTTGGTGCAGCTCCCAGGGCATGCCCGCCCGGCTCCGATTTACAGCGCTATGTACGTGCATGTAACAAGCGTTGAACGAAGTTATACACGCATGCATACCCACCTTGACCACGTCCCCCTGGTCCAGCTCCACGGGCATTCCGGCCGGCTCCTCCGTCAGGGCGGTGGGCCGCACCACGGCGAACGGGACGCCGCTGGCACGCAGCGCGTCCTCGCCTGCGGGGCCATTCGGTGCATGTCTCCGTTATCCACGTGTCATGAATGGTGCAGACTGCACTGGACGGGGGCCGCAACCGGAGCGTGTTGCATTGCTTGAGCTGTGTCCCCTGGCCGGGCAATATGACAAGCCGGTCCTTGGGACACGTCAGGTTGAGCTTCACGTGGACCGCCTGCCCCACTTGCCACCGCCAGGTCAGGACTGGTACGCATGGCCCCCGCATAGCTTGACGGCCTGACCACCGGCATCAGTGTATCGCGAGACGCCCCTCTGCCGGCTATCGGCAAGCTTCCAGGTGAGGGTGGCGCCAGGAAGTCGTGCAGTGTATAGAACTGCATGCCCCGTACGCTTCAGGTTCAATATATGAGCATCATACATGCCCATCAGCCAGCCTCACCCGCCAGCTTCCACGTGAGGATGCCCCCCAGCGCGTCGTTGAGCTTGACGGCGGGCGGCTCCATGTCCACGTTGATGCCGGGACGGTTGGGACGCGTGACGCCTGCACAATGGGGGTAGCGGGGAGGAGGAGGGCCGAGGAGCTGGGCAGTGGTCTCAACAGGCTCCGGCACGGCTGAGTCGGCATGCCCCTGACACGGCGACACGAGGGTCGCAGGGCGTGAGAATAGCTCCGTCCTCCGCTCTCTCTCCCTTCGAACTCCTCGTCCATACGGTGACTGTGGCTCCCAGCACCGCCACCATCCCCCCATGTCCGCTGTTAGCCTACTCAGGGAGCTGACGTGCACGGCCCAACCCCCAACTGCCGATGCTTTCAACACATCCAATTAGCTGCCGGGCATAACTCTTGTTCTGTGTTAAGGGGTAGCGCGGGGCACCAACCCACCCGCGGAGCTGACGTGCACGAAGCGCGGCGCGACCGCGTCCGGCAGGTAGGTGGAGATGTGTGCGAAGGGCAGGCGGAAGGGGCCCCGCCGGAAGGAGGGGTTCAGCTCCCCGTCGTACTCGAACTTGGACAGCATGATCTGGGGGATGTGTGGGTGTGCATGACGATGTGGGTTAGCAGCAGCAGCAGCAGGACATGGTTGCAGCTCTCCGTCGCTCTAGCCCGATGGTAGTTGCAGCCACGTAGCAGCCGTGTAACCACGGATTCGGCAGCTGCATCTGCCGTTACTGGGCAACCTTGATGCCCGACAGGTCCCTCCATGACCAGCATACGTGAGACGCGGCAGCGGCACACGCAACGCTGCATTCTATGCTAGCTGCAGCTGCATGTCTTTCACTCCACGTTGAAAGAGATACTGTCAAAATCCCCTACCTGAATGGACGAGATGGACGCAGGGTCCAGCGGCTGTGCGCTGCCCGGCGCCATGCGGCGCGCGCGGAAGACGGGGAAGAAGTCCTTGAAGGGCAGCCGGATGGTCTGCCACTGCCCCGGCTGCGTGTCGAAGGAGCAGCAGTAGGCCACGCCGTCCCAGTTGGCCTCCGGGCGGATGATGAACTTGTAGCGCTGCGAGAAGCAGGGAAGTGGGCGCAAGTCAGTCCATAGCCTGCATCGTAAAGTGATGTGCGTCACAATGACATCTGGGGTGATGGTGTACTGTCGCGCTGCCTGGAGAGGTGAAGGGTTGGGCAGAGGCCAGATGCTTTGTCGGTTTGTCCGCCAGGCAACGGCCCCCAACCATGTACGACGTAAGGGCTGTGGTGCGAGTCAGTGCTAAAGCGGTACATGGGCGTCCGGCCACCGCGGTGTCCACCGCGTTGCCACGCCTCACAAGCAGGCCCCACCACCCACGTGTGTACTACCCAACCCCATGTTGCATGTGTATTAACCCACATGCACCTGCCCGTCGCCCAGCAGCCGCAGCTCCACGCCCTCATGTCGTCATAAGCCGCTCCGACCACCCACGGTTTACTACCCAACCCCATGTTGCATGTGTATTAACCCACGCCCACCTGCCCGTCACCCAGCAGCCGCAGCTCCACGCCCTCGTATGCCCCCAGGTCCAGCGGGGGGTCCAGGTTGCGGGTGCGGACGGACGCAAAGCCGCCAAAGTTGTCCGTGGAGACGTTGCCGCTGCACGCACAGAGCAGGAGGGAGGTCGATGACGACGACACAAGCTGTTAATCCCAAGGCTCTGCTCCACACACTGTACCTCCCCTCAAAGACCCTGCCTTCCTCCCCTGCACAACCCTATCTGATAGCCTGCCCGTGCAGATGCCCCCCCGCCCTGCCATGCCCTGCCGCACTCGACTGCAACCAAAACGGCTTCAACATTCAAACACCTATATCGCCGCCCCGGGTGCTCACCCAGCCCGCCTGCAGCGCGGTGCCCCTGCGCTCCCCTCCCCCTGGCCCCGCCCCCCTGGCCCCGGCCCCCTGACCTCACACTCCGCAGGCCGACTGTTTCCGAATCCCCTTCGCCGCTTTGCGGTTACCCCCCTGCCCCCGCCCGCCCCCCGGCCGCTGCTTTCCATCCCCCACTGGCCCCTGCCCCTTCCGTGGACCCTTCAGTCCTCCCCTGCCCAAACTGGTCGTACGGCCCGCCAACGTGGGACACCCAAGCCGGTCTGCCGCCCCGCCCCGCCCCCCGCTGCCCCGTCACACTGTCGACCAACCATCCCACGTCCCGTTTGATCACCAACCTGAACACCCATGCGCCCGCGCCGTCCTCCCCCGCCCCCGCCTCCAGCGCAATGCCGCTGCTGCTGACGCCACCCATGACCACGTCGTCCAGAGGGCCCCACCGCGCAGCAGACTGCCCACTGTGGTGCAGCAGCTGCACACCGCCTGGGGGGTCACGGCGAAAAAAAGACCAAAACATAGCGAAAAGGGGTGTTGATACGAAGGGATGCGCACGCCGCCCGCGGGTAGAGCTGACACGGTGCACCCATGCGTAGAACACTTGAGCCCACCTAGAGCCTGCGCCCACCCTTGCGCTCACCCCGACCGTCACCGCAATCCCTGTCCCATCTGGCAGCTCCCGGACCCACGTGGCAACCAACCTGATGCCCCATGCACCCATGCATGCCCACCCCGCACCCCCATGCACCTACGCCGCGCCCTGCATTCCCAACACAACCCCCACAAACACTTCACCACCCAACCCCCAGTCCTGGCACCCACCCCACACCAACACCGCCCGCCACCGCACCCATCCCCGCACCCGGCCCCCTTCACGCCCCACACTCCGACCACCACCTCAAAACCCCGCACCCAACTTGCACCCAAGCGCCCCCGACACCTCGCACTACGCCACTGACAAGGCTTTCGCTGCCTTCGGTAAAAGCAAGCTCTCAGCTGTTTTTGCCCCCTGTGGGCAACACATGCCCAGTAGCACCCACCCTGCAGCCCCAGGCTGCCGGGCTGCGTCACCCACCCTGCAGCCCAGCGCCACTCTGCGGTTACCCCACACCCACCTTGCAGCCCCAAGCTGTCCGCCACCGCACCCACCCCAACCCCCCCTCTCCCTTCGCGCCCCACGCCCCCCACCCCCACCCCGCACCCACCCCAACCCCGCACCCACCCTGCAGCCCCAGGCTGTCCGCCACGGCGTCCAACAGGTTGACCATGCCCGTGTACTCCACAGACTGCAGGGGGAAAGAAGGGGGGGGAGGGCGGGGTACGGCGAAAAGTTGTAGCTCACTCGCTGGTAGCAGGAAAGACCCCTCCCGAAAGTGGCAAGGACTCAGTGTGCTCCTCGCCAGCCCCTTGCCCCAAGGGTGTAAACCCCGACCGGGGGGCACACCGCTTTTGCGCCCCCTAGCACAAACCACAGACATGTCTCGCACGATCTTGGGGTCGCGCATACTCCACCAAGACAGGGGGCCATCCTCCTGCCTGGTGTTCCTGCTGTACGGTGTTTTGTATGTGCTCGCCGTCCCCAGGCCCACCTCCGGCGTGCCCCCACGATCTCCGGCCCGCACACTCGTCCCGACAGGCACCAGAACGTTACGCTTACGGTATTGTAGTAATCACCGTGGATGCAAAACGTGTGCGCTCTCCGTCCCCATTTACCCACCTCCGGCGTGTCCCCCACGATCTCGGGGTCGTAGAACTTGATGCCCTGCATGTACTTGGCGCGGTCGGGCGTGTCACCCTCCTTGGGCACCACCTTGACCGCCGTGCAGCACACCACCGCGCGCACGCCCTGCGGCACGACAAGCACCGAAACGAACCACGCAGTGATGTGGCCGCCCTCCTCACAGCGTATTTATCTGTGCGTTGAGGAAGCCCGGCGATGCTTCAACACTAAGCCTAGTCCCCGCACGGGCACAGTGTGACAATCTGTTGCGCCTTCGTTGAAGCGAAAGGCCCACTACCACCCAAACCAGGCGGCCTGCGCGCTCGTCCCCAGCCGCCGGTGTTCCCTGCTGGGCGCTGGCGCCGTGGCCCCTGCGCTGTAGCGTGCGGTGCAGCCCGCCTGTGCTGCGCCTTTCAGAGCTCAAGGGTCCACCGCCTTCCGCACTCCGGCCCCTGCGCCCTGCACCCCATGCGGTTGGCACCGCTGCTGCCGCCTCACGCCCCATGCCATGTTCACGGCCGCGGCAGCAGCTGCTGGCTTCTGCTCCGCACCCCCCCGGCCCCTGCGCACCCCTCCTTGCTTGTGCTGCTGCCGCTGCATGTTTCGCCGATACGTCGCCTACCCCTTCAACTCTCGAGCAGCATCGCCCCGTCAACTCGAACAACGCGGCCCCTGCTGCTGCTCCCCGCTGATATCTTCGGCTAGCGCATGTATGATGTTGCTGCTACATCCCCACCCCCACCCCCACCCCCATCAACCTACTCAATTCGCGGACTTTTGTATGTCATTCTACCGCCTCACCCCCACCCCCAGCCCCAGCCCACCTCGAACATCTCCGGCAGCAGCGTCTGGCGCTGCACCACGTCCGCGGCGGCCAGCTCCAGCTTGCCCTCGCCAGCCACAGGCAGCGAGGACTGCAGGAGGGAGGAGGGAGGGAGGCACCGGTACTCAGCGACGGAAACCTTGCTGGTCGCACGCGTAGGGTGGCGGTCCGGGAAATGGGGCAGCAGCCCAGAGGTCCGAGATCAACAGGAGCAAGGGGCGGGGGCCAGGGGCAGGCCTGAGCAGGGCAGGAGCAGGGCGACGCCATCCTAGGCCGCCAGCACCCACTGTACGGCACGCTCCCGTGGCAGCTGGGCCTGCCCGCCACGCCGGCGGCCACGGCCGCCCAAATGCATGCGTCCCCAGTGCCCGTGCGTTACCATGACGTGCGTTCCCCGGACGCCTTACACGGTTTCCTCGCGTTTTGCGCGTGCCCCCGTGCCCGTCCCTGCACACGCTTACCAGCACAGTGCCGGCCAACACTGTCAACCTCAGAACCAGCACCAGGCCCACTGCGCCCCACCGCCATACAACACGACGCTGTTGCACATCGCTGCGAGCTTCTGGCCCAAGCGCGGTGCCCCTCCCCTCCCTCACCAGCATGGTCTTGGCTTTCTCCACGTCCCGCACCAGCGCCCGCACGTGCTTGCCGCCCGCCAGCAGCCGCTCCACAACGCGCCGCCCCACGCCGCCAGTGGCGCCTAGAAGGGTGGAGCGTGGGGTCGGGGGAGCGCGGGGCAGGAGGTGCGGGTCAAGGGGCCTCCGCCGTAAGAAAGGACCTCTCTGTCCAGGCTGCTGGTGCCGTGGCCGTGCAGCAGTGTGTGTTAACCCTAACCCACAACCAGCAGTGTGCTGCCCCACCTGTGACCATGATGATGCCGTCCACCGGCACCTCCCTGTCCAGGCTGCTGGTGGTGGGGGCCGAGGGCAGCTCCACCTCCACCACGCTCTCCACCTGGGTTGGGGTGCAGGGTGTGGGGCATGCGAAAAGTTACAGGGAGGAAGGAGGAGGAAGCGGAGAAGTTACAGGATCAGACGTGTGCCCGTGGCTACGCCTTCCGACATACGACAGGCGTGCTGCGCAGGAAGCGCCTCGAGGAAGCTACGGACGTTGTCACGTGCATATGACCACACTGGACGGGAGGCGAGTACACGAGGAGGGGCTGAACGTTATTGTTGCTGTACGGAGCACGGCGAGAGGCACACATGGCGAAATGGTCGGGAGTGGCAGCAGCTTGCGAGTTACGATGAGGTACGGCCGTACGAGATGCCTGTGTGCACCTGCTGCTGTGGCAGGAGCTGTTTGGCGAGGTTGGCGAAGAACTTGTCCGGCGTGGGCGGGTCGTTGAAGTACGCCACCGTTTTCACAAAGCGCAGGATGTCCCAAGGCTTGCGGCCAGAGTCACCTGCGCACAGGGGTGACAGAAGCAGCGCGACCCAGATGGGGGACACAACGTAAGTGTGCGACACGCAAAGGTGCTGGGACAAAACGCGTGGCAACCGGTGCGGTGAGCAAGGGTGATGCGACCACCGCAACCGAAAGCCCTGTACCGCACCTTCACCTTCGCTTCCATTCGCGCGCACTGCCACAGCGCGCCTGCTAACGCGTTGTTGCCTGGATCGGACAGGGCAAGGCGACGGGCACTCCGCGCCTTGCCGCGCGCCTGCCGCAAAGACAACCGTTCCGGGACGCGAAACAGGTCGCGATAGGTTAAACCAGTGTCATACTTGCCAAGGATGTAACAGTAAGAAGGACGAAAGGCGGTCCGGCACCAGCGAAGTCGGGAAAGGCTCACCCGCCCGAAGCGCTTGCCGCGTTCGCAGCATTACACTCAGCTACGAATATCACAGCCGAATAGTGTTGATAAAAGGATAAAGCTGGTGACGGATGGGCCTCAGAACAAGCAACGCATAAAGGCCAACTACGCGGCAAAAGCTGCACCGTGTCGAACTTTGGGCGTGCTCAGATGTGAGACAACAGCACCAAACAGTATGTCGTGATAAGAGTCCGAGGTTCCAGGAGTCTCGGTCTGGGTGCGCGGTGCAGCACAGCCGAGGCCTGCGATCGTGCGATGGCAGCATAGGCTCTGACGCCGCACCCAAGCCCCAATCGTGCTTACAGACACATACATAGACTTAAATGATGTTAACGCATTTTCACAAATAATGCTGACCGCATCCACCACCACCTACGTGAGACCACCGAGAACCGAGACCCCTTACGCTCCAACCCGCAGTTCTACCTGGCACGGCCCCCATCGGCGGTACCGGCTGCTTCAGGCATAAACACGGCATACCCGCTACACCTGCAGTAACGATTACAGGTCCCGCTGCACCGGCACTGCGGCGACGGTGCTGGTATGGGCACCCCACGCCCGCTTTGGGGCGGCGCCGTGGAGTGTGCCGTGCCGCCCAACTGGAATGACGTCAGCGACGTACGGCCAGTGCCAGGCAAGGCTAATCTTCCTGCCGTACCAGGGCCGTACGTTTGACCCAGATTGCTGGTAACGCTCGACGCCCTTTTGTGCCGCGGGACACCACGGCCGTGTGCAGCATGCATGCCCCGGGGTGACACGAGCATGTAGGCACAGCGTCCCAGGATGGCGTGTAGGAGACCATGAATGCAACGTACTTGCATGGCTGGATGACGCGTTGGTTGGCTTGCTGTGCGTACCTTGCGTAAGGCGGCGGTGGTGCCCCGACGGAATACGGAGGCATTTCGTTGGTCCCTCATGCAGCCTGAACAGGGGCTTGCTGCCGTCACACGCGCCCTACAGTCGCTTTCTCACGGAAATGTCTGGAAATGCCTCCATTTCTGCAGTCCATGCAGCGACGACCTGACGTGTTACGGTGTGATGCTCCGCTGCTGTTGCCACGCAGACCACCAAGAGATCTTCACCCACCCCAATGCGGACCAGGCCCTGATCTTCGAGATAGTGGTGGGGCGTGGCTTGCATACTGGGGCCAGTTACTGTGCACAAGCCGTGAAGCCCTGACCAGCTGACCAGCTCTTTGATGGCCGCATGCGCACTCGTCACGGCTTGGCTTTAAACGGGTTAAACTGCCGCGGCAGACTCTCATGCACGCAGTGCACTGCATTGCCACATGCCGGCGTTGGCAATGAAGCCCCGCAGCATACCGTCGGACATGCCACGTGCCACCCCAGGAGCATTGGTGCCACCTACGTACCTGTTACCAGGAGGCCCACATGCACAGCGATGCTATGGCACGGTGGTTGCGCTGTGCGAGGCTATCCCCTGTGCCTTGGTGTGCCATCCTCAGGAGCACGACGAGGGGGTGTCGGACGCCGAGTGCGGTGAGCACTTGTTCAAGGATGCGGCCGTGGGGAACGAGGCAACAGCCGCCAGCATAGCGGGCGTTACGCAGCTGGGTAAGCGTACGTGTCATGACCATACAGCATTGTGCGTGGTGCTCGCTGGTGGTTGGGTGTGTTGGGCGGAAGGACGACAGCCGAAGTCTGTAGGGAGGAGGGGAGGAGGGGGGAGGTACGGCGCAACGGCAGACAGGGAGCCGACTCGACGGTATACTATGATGATGTACCTTGATGCTGGTGGTACGACAGCAGTCCAGTGCCTAAATGTGGGGCGTATGTGGCAGACGTTGCTACACTGTCATGGCCGTGTGTTTCACAGCAGCGCAAGAGGCCAGGCCGCCTGCCCAGTGCTGTCGTGTCGTTCCTGTACCTCCCCAGTGTGCTATCCAGGCACCCTGTCTCCCAGCAGTTCTCGGTTCTCCGTCCTCCCGCTGCTTTTGCCCCTCTGCGTTTCAGGTCCCGAGGAAGTTCCGGGCCTGCACGGGGAGTCTGGCTACCGGTGCCTGGTGGCGGGACAACAGACCCTTCGGCGGGGCGGGGGGCCCACCACCGTGGACGTGCTGATGGCTGTGCTGCGCCTGCCGCGGGTCAACTCCGACCTGGCGGTGACGTTGACCACGCCGCATGCTGTGCCTGCTGCGGCTGCGGCGGCCAACGCCGAGCAGCTGATGCGGGAGGTGCTGCGGTCCTTGAAGGTGCTCGACTGGTCACTCTTTGGGCACGAGGGGTAGGCATGGCAGGCCGAGGTGCAGTGGAGCGCACAACTGACCGGATACGGTAGTACAAGGTGGCTGCCTGGTACAGTCGTTGGAGGAGCTCGATGGTTTGGTGCAATTCATGTTTAGCGTGGTGGGGGTGGCACGTGCTGCGTGCGTGCATTGTTCGGCAGGTGTGGATAGGCATGTCACTGTTCCATCCCAATGCCACTTGGCGGTGGCCAGGTGTGGTGACCAGGGGTCCCCTGGCTAGATGTACCGTATTGCAGTTTCCCTCACCGTGCATGGGCTTGCTGAAGCGGCCTGAATAACTGCCTTACTCGGATCTCATGCGTGTTGGCTTTCGGCTTTCCAGCATTTGGGCGGAGCGAGAGGGTACACCCTGATGGCGTGCTGGCGGATTTCCTCCCTGCTGCTCCCTGTGAGCGCGTTTCTCACCTGTTATGCGCTTATGGCTCGCTTGGCTCTTCAGACCTGGGGCTTTCACTACCGTAACCACGCCGTTATCTAGGGTGGCTTGGTGATGAGGAGGCATGCGACGATTGATGCTGCAAGCGTACCTTATGTCATCTGGAGTGTAACACAGAATGCCAAAATGCAGCTGGGCACTGCCACGTACTGGGCTGCGTACTGGGCTGCGTACGCGTGCACCTTGCAGTAGCTTGTGTGTCACAGGAAAGGGGTAGCCTGCCCTGGTCCTATCTTGCCGGAAATGACGGCTTTTTGCAACGTACGTTGCCCACCAAGCAACGCATCGTACGGCATCGGCTGTTGCTCAGCTACCCAGCTGCTGCCAGTTGTTCCTCCAGGGTACCGTATGTGCCTGGTCTGTCACCGGGGTCCAAGAAACGCCGGGGACTGCTGTTGGGGACGCCCGCTGACGACAACGGCCGACAGGTCTCAAAAGCGCCATCAGTTCGCGCCCATCCTGGCGTGTAGCACAGTGGGTGGAGCAGTAGCTGTCATAGGAGCTGTTTGCTAGCTCCAGCAAGCTGAGGCGGGGCCGCTTGGCTCATGGGTGGTGCCCGACTGCAATTGCTGTGGGAGCAGGGGCTATGAACAGGGGCTGGGGGTCAGGTGGAGGAGGGCAACGCAGGGGCAAAGCCAGCACGTATGTGTGTTACACGGCGCTCAACATTGCAACAGCAACTGCTGCTGCTGCTCGTGCACGTTGCCTCGAGGCAATCCCTTGCCGAGAACGTATTGAACTCTCAAGCCCATGCCCCAACCCCCACACAGCACAGACGGTGCTAGCAACCCGAAGTCCCGGCAGCACTGCTGCCCAGCGTATGCATACGTCTCCGCTTGACCACGTCCAACCAGCAATACACTAATGCTAGTCCTTGCAGCGCTGCGCTGCAGCACAGCGCGAATCAGCACTCGTCCAGTGTTAAGCTCCCCAGGTAAGCCAGTGGAGTTGTTGTCCTTAGTGGTGGTCCGACTTCGGCTGTGACTTGTCGTAAACAACGTATGCTAGGAAGGCAGCAACGCCGATGCCCAGCCCAGGGAACGCGTTGCGCTTGTTGAACTGGAGTAGCGGGTGGTGCCGCCATGCCTCATAGCGCTCCCATTGAAAGCCCACAGTCTTTGACATATTCAGAAATGCGCAAAGCTTGGGAGGTGTCTGTGTTGCGGAGGCCGGTAGGCAAAACAGTTGTTAACAACGTTAGCACCTGCTTGCCATGTGTTAAGCAAGCTTTAACTTCCCGTGGATATGATGTCAAGTCGTCTGTTGCGGAACGCAGAGCAGCGGCAGCACGTCATGCAGTACGAAGCGTGCTCTCTTTGCCAGGGCCCCAGGGATGCGTGCTAGAGACTGGCTCCATAGCACATTGACGATTCGCTTCAATTGAGCTCCTGTCTGAGGAACTGGGTGAAAAGGACTCGTCTTGCCACGTAGGCTAGTGCCCCTAAAACAGCGACCAGTCCGCAGTGGCAACCGCGCTTTTTCTGCCCGCAAAGGGCACGGCCATGAAGGCCCACGCCTGCAGGGGGTCTGCAAGGACCGCAACGTGCTGCCCCCTGCCGGCTAGCTGGGCGGGTCGCAGCAGGGTGCTCGCGCCGCTGCACCTCCAGCCCCGCGTCAGCATCGTCGGGACATCAGATCAGCAGCAAGCATCCAGAAATAATGTTTCCTCTCGGTGTAGCACGTCTGCTGCGGCGTCGTCAGCGTCAGCACCTGCTCCATCGCCTTTGGGGTCAGGGCCCTCAGACCTTCAAGCGATGATCAACGCGATCCCGTTCCGGAGGCTGGCAATCTGGGGCCTGATAGCAGCTTTGGCGTACCAGCTGCACGACTTCGCGGGGGTAAGCCTCTCCTTTCCAACTCCATGTGCATTCGGCGCCCCAGGTGCGCTGGTGTTTTGGCGAATCACGGGAATATGCTTACCCCTTCCAACTCCCCTTGTGCAACAGATGGTTTTGGGGACGTTCATCGTATCTTTCATCGGGAACTCGTTCGTGGAGGGGGCGCAGGAGTCACCGATGGTGCGGTCCCTGCTGCCAACCCCCACTGTGAGGCGGCAGGTCCTGGTCCTGCTCTACTTCCTCATGATCCTGGGGTTATTCACTCTGCTGGGCGTCCTGACCATTCCGGACATCGCCCGGGAGGGCGCAGACTTCATGAACCGGCTCCAGAGCGACAACATCTGGGTGATCCTGGTGGAGAAGATGCGCCGGGGCGTCGGGTAAGGCAGGGGGCAAGTCAGCCGATGTGCGGTACTCCCAGCGCTGGCAGCCTCAGGCTACCTCGGTCCGAGCCCGTGCCTTGCAGAGTAGTGCAGCTGTGGCAGCGTTGTGTCTCTGTGCTGGGGCCTTGGCCGTTGGGCAGTCCAGGGCTAGCACGACGACACGCAGACACGCACGGCGTCTGTAGCGAAATCAAGTTGTCCTGTGTCTGGCCCTCCACGAGGTCAACTTTTCAAGGCCCTGCACCGTGCCGGGATGGGCGGCAGGCTCGTACACTCGTACCCAATGCGCGGATGCGGTATCACCCCGTACTGCTTGCATCAGGGTATCGTTGTCGTCTCCCCCAGTTATCTGAACCCGGCAGCATGCATCGGATCGACGAAGTCTTCCTGCGCATCTGCGGCTCTGTGCAACCCACTCCACGCGTCCTTCCCCCAGGGACCAGGTGATGAACAGCCTGGAGAAGGCCGTGTACCTGGCCACCAGCAACGACCTGGCGGCAGCAGCGGTGTCGGAGACGCAGGTGGGTGGGTCCTGGGCGGCGCGCCGTTACGGGCGTGGTTGGGGGAGTGCGGCGGGTTGCCAGGCAGGTGTAGCACAAAGGAGGCAGTGTCGGAGTCACCGGTGGGTGGGTCCCGGGACGGCGCGGGACGCCCCTGGCGCGCCGCGCTGTAGCAGGGTCGCGTGCACATGGTTGAGTGTTTGCTGCTGGAAGCGAAGCTGTAATCGAAAGTGACGGTACAAGTAAGGACACCGGCGAAGCTTGCGGGGCAGGGCCAGGGGTAGGGCCAGGCGGGCTGCACCAGTAAGGGATGTGTGTCGAAGCGTAGCCAGCATCCGAGAGCCCGTAGCCGTGTACCGATGTGCCGTGGGTAAGGCCCTTACTCCTATCGTACAGCTCCTGTCGTACAGCTCCCATACACTGTAGCTCAGGCCGTGGCCATGGTGCCAAGGCCGTGCACAATAATACAAGGAACACAAACCGTGCACGCGCAAGTCCTACCGTACTATCAGGGCACGGGCACTGCCGGTGCCAGGGTGTGTAGCAGCACAGGTCAGCGCTGGCCGCTTGGACGCGAACACGGCGACGGCGGTTGCAAGCCTGGCATGTCGCCTGTACCTTGCACACGCTTGCATCCGTGCCTCATACGGAATGGTGCACCGCCTGACGCGGCATTGCAAGTCGGCGGAGTAGCGGCTGGGCAGCATGGGGCTTTTCCAAGGCCCATGGTGAAGCCATACGTTCTGCTGTATGGGGGCCTCCAGGGTCAAGGCCAAACAGCATGCCGCAACCCATGCATCCCCCTTCATCATGCAAGTACAGCGGTGTGGGTACTTGTGTGCACTGTTTGTAGTTTTGCGGCTGCCATCGGTGCATGCATGCAGGGTAACGGCTGTGGGATGTTCATGAGCATTGCATGTGCCATACCGCCGTCGTGCATGCAGGTGTGGTCGGCTGAGCGCAGCACACAGCTGGGGCTGGCGGTGTCGTCCATGCTCAAAGGCTACACCAACACAGCCGCCAAGTACACGGGGCTCATCCTCAAATCGGTGGCGAAGTTCAGCCTGCAGGTGCGAGGCGGTGTCAACACTTCGTGTTACTGTCGTTAGGCAGTCGTTTTCCGGGGCTTGCGCTCAATCTGTGACCGGCCTTTCGGGGATGACCGACGAATGGCGCCGCGTCCATAATGCACCTTGCCTCCCGCATCCCGCATCGAGCTTGACGCTGTCCTCCATTGGCACTTGCCTTCCGATACCGCTCCGCAGGCGCTGGTGAGCCTCATTCTGGGCTTCCTGTTCGTGTGGGACATGCCGACCATCTCGGCCGGCATCGCCACGCTGCGCACCTCGCGCCTGGCACCCGTGTACAACGAGGTGGCGCCCGTGCTGTCGGTGTTCGGGGCGCTGTTCGGGAAGGCGCTGCAGGTGCAGGTGAGCGCAAGATTGTAAAGAGGGGGGGGGGCGGTGTAAACAAAGTGGAGCAGTTAGGCGGCATGGGTGCAGGGCTGCAGGTGCAGGTGAGCGCAAGGGTGTGGAGAGGCTTCTGGGTGTGGGGAGATAGGTTGGGGTGTGTCGACGGCACGGGCCAGTGAGTGCTGCAGGTACGGGACCGTAGGGAGTGGCATGGGGGAGGCGATGGGGGAGGCGGTGTGAAAACGGGGGTTGATTGTCGAGTGGAACACTCAACGGGGGCAGGTTGCAGGTGCAGATGTTGATGGTTGGGGTTCGAACGGGCACACGTGCGTCATGCTCAGTATGGTAAGGCGCTGCAGGTGCTGGCGCAGAACCCGGAGAAAGAGCTGTGCACGGAAGTGCACCAGGTAGCAGTGTAGGATGGCGGCTTTGCGCGGAGATCAGGAGAGTACAGCATCAGCGGCCTAGCTGATCGCTGTGCCGGCTGTAGCGGGGCTTTGCCACCATGACCCCACCAAGCCTGCCCGCTTAGACTTTTGTGCGCTAGTTCAAGCGGCCAGGGGTCCTTTCTCTTACCTTAACTGACACTCGTCGGCGCGCTTGCCCCTTCCACATTCCTCCTCAGGCGCAAATAGCGGTGGTCAACACGGCGCTGACGGCGGCGGGCATGTGGCTGCTGGCCATTCCCGGCATCGGCCTGCTGTCGCTGTTCGTGTTCCTGTGCTCCTTCATCCCCATCATGGGCTGCATCATCAGCACCATTCCCATCGGCTTCGTGGCGCTCACAGAGTACGGCTTTGCCAAGCTGGCCATGAGCATCATCATGGTCACGCTGGTGCACTTCGTGGAGGTGGGTGAACCTGCAGGCTCACTGGTGGTGTGGGTCAACCCGCTTGCAGGCCGACGCGTACGGGGTAAGGGTCGCCGGGTTCCAATGGACAGCGCCGCATGCAAGCCGCTGGCTTAGGAAATACCAACAAAAAGGGGCCTGACCCGCGGGTCGGTCTATCAGCTACGGCCATCGGCTGGTCCCGTTAACGCGCATGTCTGACGGTTGGTATCCACATACTATCGCGCTGGATGCGCAGGCCTACGCGCTCAACCCAGCCATCTACTCGGCGCACCTCAAGCTGCACCCGCTGATGGTGCTATCCGTGCTGCTCATCGCGGAGCACAACCTGGGCGTGTGGGGGCTGCTGCTGGCGGTGCCGGGGACCGTTTTCTTCCTCGACTACCTCGTCAGGTGCGATACGCACGCGTCGTACTTGTTGTGATGCATGCCAACCTGGCCACAAGGCTCCCGTGGGCGGTAATGGGGTGACCACGGGGGGTGTAAGTTTGCGGCAACACTTCAAGTCTTTCGGCTGCAGGCGAGCTGCAATCGTGCACGCTGTGCAAGTACCTGCTAGCGCAGTCCCTGGAATATTGTGGGCGGAGGTCCGTACTGAGTCCCTGAAATACACACGCCATGTACCCGCACCACAGGTACCCCAATCAGTCGCTGAAGGAGGTGGGGGAGAGGGAGCTCAGCGTGATCAAGAAGAAGGTGCCCCGGGAAACAGCATCGCCAACGTCCTCCACGGACGAGGGGCCGGCGGGGGCACCTGGGCTCAAGCCAGTGCTGCAGGGCGGGTAATGCGGTGGTCCGGCAGGTACTGGCGAGAGTTCTGAGTGGAGTGTGAGGGCTGGCACTGATTTTTACATAGCACATGGCATGGATGTCAAACACGTGTGCAGTCCCCGCCGGGAATGCGAGTCAGGGAGCTTCTTGCACTGTGTTAGCATGGGGAGAAGCTATGCAATACCGCTGGCCATGCGCTCTTTGCATGCTTGAGGAGCCTTAGGGTTTTGTGTTAGGGTTTCCCGAGGCCTTGCCCGATGAAATAAACATTGCATTTTTCCTTCATGGTGTTTTACAAACAGATCGCCGTCTTGCAAGCCCAATGTTACGTTTGGCTTGGCAGCAGGTGGGCCTTGTCAGCGAAGTCTTAACTTGTGTGTAGTCGGAGTCCAGTCATGTCGGAGTGAAGTCTTGCGTGGATGCAAGCTTTGCAGCCTTGCAAGCCACACTGCGCTAGAGTCTATGTAAGTACTATTCCACCCAGTGGTATCACCAGACGGCAAACCTACGAGCCATCTTCGCACGCAACAAGCGTGCGCCAGCGTCGGGCAGCTCCATCCTGCCTTTGTCCCGTCAGCTGCTGCCCTACATAGCCACAGACCCTAGAACAAGCTCGCCTACTCGCTCTTCTCCAGCTCGCGCAGAGCAGCCGCGCGTTTCCGGTTGACGTTGGAGGCCTTGGCCTGCATGCAGGGTTGACATGGGCGTCAGTCGGAAATGTGCCCACATGGCTAACGGCGAACGTCAAGGGGACAGACTGTACCGTTACGCACAAGCACAACCCCCGTGTGCCCAACAATAGCCCACATGGCTAACGGCGAACGTCAAGGGGACAGACTGTACCGTTACGCACAAGCACAACCCCCGTCTGCCCAACAATACTTCGTCCATGGGAAACTCGCATAACCGTGTTGCCAATACTCGCACCTTCTTGATGGCCCAGTTCACGCCCAGAGCAGACCCGATGGTGCCAGCAATGATGGCCAGGTTGCGCCACTCGGCGGGGGAACGAGCAAAACCCAGGCTGGCATATGCGCCCTGCGGTTACAGATGCACCGGTGCGGCCCACGCCTGTTTAGGGTCTGATATAAACGCAGCCATGTTGGCATGTGCATTGCTGCTGAGTGGTAGTGCCTGCTGTGCACCACCTTGAAAGTCGGTTGGTCCAAAGGAGCACAGGTGGTGGCAATGTAGGAATGATAGGTCCTCCAGCTCCCCCCATGCTACGTCAGCACTCACCGCCTGAAGGGCGAACCGCTGCAGCTGCTGCGCGGGCGTCATCACGTAGATGGTCATGGCGGAAGAAGCCCCCTCCTGTATGCAGAAGCAAGGTAGGGAAAGGAACAGCGTGTGGTCAAACATGTGGCCAGCTTGGGACCAGGGTCTGCCCAGGCGGGCCCCCCGGTGCCCAGCCACCCCAGCAGCACAAGCGTATACTCACCGTGAGGTCAGAGCTCTCGTCCTCCGCCTGGTAGGTCACGGTGGCGTCCGGCAGGGTGACCTCGATGCTGCCGGTGTTGAAGACGATGACGTAGCTGTGCTTGGCATGGCTGCCCATGGCAATCTTTCCGAGCGAAGCGTCCAGCGTGCCGTCAACCAAGGTAGACTCAGCGGGCAGAACGTCGGTGAGCTTGACCTGCTTGGCCGTGCTACGAAGCAGGACCAAATACACAGGTCGGCCATGCCGACAGCGACCGGTGCTTAGACCCACAGCCTGGCTGCTCCAGATCACTCCCCAGCCCTGCCAGCTGGATAGAGCCATACCTCTGGCCTGCATTGAAGACCTCGACGGTGACAGTCACGTTCTTGCCCTGGACCACCAGGTCATCTTGAACGGACTTCCGGACCACGAGGAAAGCACGAGGAGCATCGTCATACTCATCATCGTCGACTACATCCTCAGCCCGAAGCGGTGCAGCCAGGCCGAGAATCAGCAGCCCCAGCAGAGCAGCGCGCAGAAGTGATCTTGCCATTTCGCGTCGGTGGTAGCGTGAGTTTGTGCCGAACAGGACAGTACGTCGAAAGTATATTATAGACCTCTCAGCACGGTGTCCGCGTGAGTTGTGGGCTTACACCTCGGTCCTACGCTACGGCAACTTGGGGACACTGGGCGCGATGCTCCGAAACCTCAGAAATGAATGAAACGTCCGCAGAAAGCACCTAAAGCGGCCTTCTGAAAATTGTGTACGTTTACTTTGAATTTACTACTTTTCATCTAGTCCGCTGCTTGCACCGACCACTCCTGGCAACGAGCTTGCTACTAAGGATCCGAAAAGCCAGTATGGCGCTTCGCTCACCGGCTTTACATCTTAAGTCATGTGCTTTGCCGAGCCGGCAATCGGCCTTCCATCATGTCGCGCATCGCAACACCTTGCGGCCGCTGCGCGCGGCCGATGGCCCGGGAGATTCCTCAGGAAGCAGCCCAGCACCAGCAGAGAAGGAGGCGCGGCTAGAGGCCCTTGAAGCCTCCATTCGCGGAAAGGCGTCAAGGTGCGGACGGCCCTGGGGCCGAACACGGTATGCAACTCCTTGAATCGCCCAGCCATACTGGCATAAGGCCGAACCTAATAGCAGGGAAGTTGTGCTAATTGGCAGGGGAGTGGGTTTCGGGCTCAGGGGCCTGGCTCGCCCCTGCACCACCTCCCCACGCCTCACCCCACCACCCCCTGCCTGAAGGCCGAGCTGAGGACTAGCCAAGAAGCATCCAGCTAGCACGCTGAATGCTTAACTCATATCTGCTACTGTGTTGGATAGCAAACGCTTCACTCCTGCTGAGGGCTCTTTGGCAACAACGTCTTGGACCCTATTTTCCCCGCTGCATCCACAGTGGCCCACGGCCCCCTACCGCCGCAAGGCCCATCCCAATTCGCGGCATGACGCAGCAGCAAGGCCCCAAACTGGACTCGCAGTATGAGAACATGGCCGAATGGAAGGAGGGGCAGCTGTTCCCGGAGGGCTGGGACAAAATGCCTCTGGGCCAGAAGATTACGGAGCTGTACCTTGGGCGACGCGGCGTGCTCTTCTGGTAGGTCAACCCTCAACCGGCCACGAGCTTGCCTGCATGGTAACACTGTTGCGTTGGGACTGGTGTCTATTGCCTAGCAGATGGTTGTGAAAATCCGTGGCAATCAGGTCCGGCCTTAGAATGTCCCACCGACGGGTCGAGCCCAGAGGGCCACGTTTTATTGCGTGGGACTGATGCGTAGAGCCTTCCCGTACTCCTTGTGTACAATCTTGCGCACACGGGTCATACTTGCTGCTACAATGCAATGAAAGGCGCTGTTTGTTTTTGCCGCACGTCCAGGGCCAACAAGGCCGCGTACACATCTGCCATCATCCTCCTGGTGGCCTGGGTGGCGTTCCGGTAGGTGCAGAGATGTGGAGCGAGGCGTTCGGGTCGGCCTCCTTGGGTGGCTGTAAGCTGCACGGGACAGGGACATATGACGCTGGATGCTGCACTCCAGCACACATCGGATATTGGGTTTGTGTTCTACGCAACCGGCTGTCGACTGGTAAACTTGTGGGTCCTTGCCATGGGAGGTAGCGCTGGATAAATGGTCTGGTGATGAGGACTGTTCATCACGCAGCGCATCGGGTTCCGTTCGCTGAGACAAGCTAACCAGTAATGTGTTGCCTCTTTATGCAGGTTCGTGGGGCCCAACCTCGGGCTGTACCAGCTTCAGGGCGACCTCATGTCGCCCACCATGTAACGTGGCACGTGGATGTGGGTTAGTTAGGATGTTCGTTTGTGAGTCAATTTTGGTTTGGATGTATGGTGTTGTGTTGGCGGTTTTGCTCCGCAGGCGGTCACATGCCGCGCTGGACCGGGCTACGCCTTGGGCTAGGCA
This sequence comes from Chlamydomonas sp. KOR1, assembly GCA_036984285.1. Classification (NCBI taxonomy): domain Eukaryota; kingdom Viridiplantae; phylum Chlorophyta; class Chlorophyceae; order Chlamydomonadales; family Chlamydomonadaceae; genus Chlamydomonas; species Chlamydomonas sp. KOR1. The sequence goes on along the minus strand of BQMZ01000124.1, from coordinate 171,723 downwards.
GCGTGTGCCAACCTGCTCGCCGTTGGCAGTAGCTAGGGGCACCTAGGGGTGTGGGCACGTGCAGGATTGTAGCGTACCATTGCGAAGAACTTGGTCTTTCTGCCCGTTGTTGTACTCCTGCCGGCGGACGGTAGTGCTTTGTGAGCTGTGGTATGCGTCTGACCAGGGTGCACAGCCTGCCCCAGACCAATCGGGGGCGGACCAATCGAGGCAATGTGAGGCAACTTTGCTTTTGAAATCTTTCAGTTGGATGGAACATGTTCATATTGTGCTGACGCAATTAGCGCTTTGATGTCTTAAGCTCGGGCATGAAGTGCATGACCTGCTTAGCCCCTCGGACACGGCGATAGGTCCCTGCGAACCCTCGGAGCCGGACAAATGCTCAGTGCCTTGCAACAGGTCCTGCGATAATATCTCGCCTGAACAACGTATGCGCAATAGTGTCAGGCTCGCGTCAAGCGGAGTTGGTACAAAGACGTGACTCGCGCGATGGCGTCGCCACACGCCGCGGCGCCTCCTGTACCGACCCACGACCTCTTTGACTGGCTCTGGGAGAACGACCAGGTACATGTGTCGGTCTGCCGAGGCAAGAACTGCTTCTGTGACTCGCGCCGAAGGATGCGCATCTAGGACCGCGCCAGCTGATGGCCAGAGCTAGGCCGAGCGCTGCCTAACGAGGTTGTCCGCCCCTGCTTACAGTTCTCGGACCTGGTGCTGGAGCTGCACCTTCATCCTCAGCCGCATGAGGTAGCGCCGCAAGGGCTTGGGGGCCAGGCGGTCCGAGGCGCGGGTGACGTGCGCTTCGGGCCTATCCTTAGCGATCGCAAAGACAACATCGACTGCGTGCAGACAAATTGGCATATGTTGCTAGGCCATGACTAGCGGCCTGGCTCGGACGTTTGGCTGCGACGCGGAAATTTGCCAGACCCATGGGTCACTTCGTGACGTTGTGGGCAGCTTGTAATCTGTCATTCAGTCGGTTGACCACCCTCAGTGATTTCCGTGCGAGGGGCAAGCCTGCGCCGCACTAGCGCGCACTTTGGACCTCGTCCTTACGGCCTACTAGGTGGACCGCTCACAGCGAGCCCCCGTCCCTTTGCGCGAAAACTGCCCCAAGAGACTCAAAACCAGTGCACCGACATCAAGAGCAACGTTATCACTTTCTTACTGGTTGCATCTGACTGCAGGCCAACTCAGAAGAGGATGACGTCGTTGCCGGTGCGCCGGCGCCCAGCCCCCTCCGCCGCGCATGCACGCCGGCTCTGCCCCCCGTGGGCCTTCGTACCGGCGACGGCCAGGGCCTAGGCCACGCCGCACCCGGCCATGCAGCGGCTGACGACAGCACCGCTCTTGCAGCCGGTGGCCGCATCACCAGCCTTGCCTCCACACAGAGCGGCCTGGGTTCAGCCTCGACCAGCTCTGGCGCTTCTGCTGCCGCTGCTGCTGCGGCGGCGGCGGCAGCGGCAGCAGCTGCAGCAGCAGTTGCTACTGCTGCTCCAGCGGGCGGCTCTCGCGCGAGGCGTGGTGCGTCGGGCGAAGGAGCGGGGATTCCGGGGCACCATCTTTCGCCTCGCGCTATCCGCCCCAGCATCACAGGTGCAGACAGCAGGGCCGTTGTCGGTTCACGTGCTGCGAGCGGACCCGGCACCGGCAACCTTGACAGCACTGCTGGGTCCCAGTGGCTGCGGGGCCCTGGGCGCTCAGGCCGAGCAGACCGGCCGGAGGGTGCCAGTGCTCCTGCAGGCCCGAGGGAGGAAGCAGGGGCCAGGGCTGCTGCTGTTTCGGCCGCAGTGGCCGCACGGCCGGCGCTTGCTGGTGCTGCTCGCCGTCCTTCGCTCTGTGGCGGGGGGAGCGCGCCGCAAGGGGATGGCCCAGGTGCGGATGCGGATACGCTACCAGACCGCGACCAGCACGATGGTACGAACGCCGCTGCAGGGAGCGGCACCGGCCACACGCCGACGGCCCGGGCTGCAGCAGCCGCAGCGATTGCCTCCCTCCCAAGGCCCCCGCATGCGTCCAGCAGCGCGTTTGCGTTGGGCAGTGCAGGAGGGGCTGCAGGTGCACCGGGGCGCCAGCGTGCGTCCAGGTCCGTTACGGGGATGTCCCCGTATGGCCCGCCGGTCCGGGCGTTGTCCGCGCCCTTGATCGACGGCACGGAAGAGCCGTTGCCGTACGAACGGTTGCCGCCGATAGGGGCCGAAGAGGGCGGGGAAGGGGATTCGGAGCTGTCGGTGGCTGCCCTGGATGCGCTGCTACAGCTGCAGGGGCTCCAGGAGGTGCACGAGCCGGAGGGCCGGGCAGCAAGGGATCTTGAGGGTGCGGGGCCGTCGGGTCTGGTGCATGTGGACCCGGTGCAGGAGGCGCTGCAGGGGGCACTGGAGTACAGTCAGGATGAAGCCGCGGAGGAGGAGGGCGAGAGGGAGCAGGTGCCACGGGGCCACGGGCGCCAGCGGGCGTCTGCTAGCCGGTGCACCAGCTGGGCTAGCGCCGGGGGAGTGGCGTGCGGCCTGGCGGCATGGGTTGGCGGCGGCAGCGACGGCAGCGGAGGGGACAGCGACGATGGGTCCAGCAGCGAGGCGGAGGGCGGCCAGTACCGGACCAGCAGATCCGGCGGTGGCGGCGGCAGCAGCGGCAGCGGCAGCGGCGGCGGCGCCAAGCTGTGGACGCAGGCAAGGGGCGCCGGTGGCGGCAAGCAATCCGCCGCCGTCGCCGCAACCCCCACGCGTCCGGCCGCCACCGTCCGGGCCGACGCCGCAACCGCCGCTACCTCCGGTGGAGCGAGTGCACGGAGGAGCGCTCACATTTTGGCGCCTATAGCGGCTGTCCGCCGGGCGCCGCCGCCGCCGCCGCCCGTTCGCACTTACCGGGTGCACGCTGCCGTACTGGCGGCTACGAGCGAGTACTTCAGGGCTCTGCTGCGGGGCTGGGTCGGGCACGGGGGGCCCGAGGCGGTAGCGGGTTCAGGGACAGGGGCGGGCGCAGGGAAGCTGCTGGCGGCGGCGCGCGCGGGCGGCCGCTGCGGCTGTACGTGAGCGAGGATGAGGTGGAGGCGGCGGACCAGATGCTGCGCTTTATGTACACAGGTGGGCAGGTGCGGGACAAGGGCGTCCTGCGGACGGAGCCTGGCGGGCCGTCTTGGAGCAGGATCGCGCCTCTGCTCTCTGCAGTGCACCGCACCTTGGCTGTACCGGCATCAGTACGTGCCCTTGCCAGCTCCACTTGCATGTCGCCTCCATAATTGCCTGCACAACTACGCAAAAACGCTGATGAGCGGACGCGATGAATCAGACGTGTGTAACGACGCGCCCTCCTGCTACACCACGCCGCCGCTACCATGCCACCCCCAGGCCGCCTGCCGCCCTCCCTGGACCCTCAATCGCTGCTGCGCCTGCTCACGCTGGCCGACCAGTACCGCGTGGGCCCGCTGCTGGCCGCCGTCAACGCCGCGTTCGCGGGGCTGCCGCTGCCGGGGCTGTCGCTGGAGGCTCTGCTGCAGCTGTACCAGCTTCCGGAGGTGCTGCTGGCAGGGGGTGCCCTGGCAGGTGCGTCGCGGACTCATAATGTGGCAGATCTCCTCCGTAGTGAGTCCTTTAACAAAGGTGTGTGCAGCTGCAGCTGTTCCAGCTACAGTGGTGCTGTGGGCGGGCGGGGCGGGCGGCGCGACGGAGGGTTGCTTGGTGCAGCCCTTGTTGCTGGCATTTGGGTTCCAGATTGATTCTTGTAAGGGCAGTAGTTCTGTGACCCGAAACGGGTTTGCAGTTACCACCAAGTTTCTTCTGTAAACTGCACGGACGCTGTTGCAACTGCGTTTAGGATTTCGGCACCGTTCCTTGTTTCTCAGGCGCCCTGTCCAAGCTGGTTGACAAGCTGGTGTCGGAGCTGGGCGACTTGGAGCTGGTCATGGACTGCGGGGCCAGGCGGGGGCAGCTGCTGGGGCTGCCGTTCGAGGCGGTCAGGCTGCTGCTGCAGGTGGGGGCAGGGTGCACGCAGTGCACGCTTATGCACCGGATTTTGGCCGCGGGGTCAGCAGTCCAGCAATTGCTTGAAGGAGTTCTGCTATTGTTGAATATCCGTGTAAGTGGGTGAAGCCCTGATTTGCATGCATGGATTGTCGGGCAATGGGGTGGCAGGGGGCGGGGCTGTGTGAGTTTTGGACGCAGTGGCAGCATTTAGTCGTCGAAGTCTGGGAGCCGAAACCGGTAGAACTAAAGAGCGCTTGGACCCGCTTGTTCCGAGACCATGGCTTTCGGTCACCATCTGAAGTATGCAAAAGCAGCTAACACCGCTCATTTTGATGTCACTCTTCATGTGCCACGTTGCTATTCCTGAAAAACGTCAGAGCCCGGAGGTGCGCGTGTGGAACGAGAACACCGCCGTGGCGGCGCTGGTGGAGTGGGTGGCTGGGCCCGTGGGTCAGCGCTCCTCCCTGGAGCAGAGGCGGCAGCTGGCGGGCTGCCTGCGGCTGCAGCACTGCACGCACAGCTACCTAGCGCACATGCTGCCGCAGGTGTGTGGGCTAGCGCTACGCCGTGCAGGGGCCGCAGACGGGATCTATCTGGCACGCCTGGGTCGGGTGCACGATTGGGGTCATGCTATCGGGGTACAAGTGAAGCCGGGGGCCGGTCGCCAGAGCGATGGTGGTCAGAGGGGCCGGAGGACATGCTGCCAAGGCGGGGAGGTGCAGGGGTGGAGCCGAGAGAGGGGAGCAGGGGCAGGGCGCAGGAGGCACAGGCTGCGTCTGGTCGTGTATTGGATGTTATTTGCAACGGTACCGGTGCAGCGCTACCGGGGCACAGGATGTCGATGTGGGCCAAGCGGCACAGTGGTTGATGGACCACAGATCAATGCAACAACCAAAAATAGATGGAGAAAAGGTTGTTGTGCATACTACACGCCTGCTCAAGATAGAAATCGTTCACCGTGCAGCCAGTGTACTATCACGCTTGCGGTGTACTGCATACATAGCGACCCTACCCTGGTGGCCCCGCAGATCCCCTGGCTGGTGGAGGCCCTGGACCCCAGCCGCCTGCTACTGGCGCTGTCCTGGGCACGTGCCGACCCCTCCACGCGTGACGTGTACACCGCCGAGCGCTACTTTGAAAACGCACACGGGGGCGCGGCAGGCGCCGGCAGCAGCAACAGCGGGCAGCTTGGTGGTGGTGCAGCGGCGGCGGCGAACGGGGCTGTGCCGGGACATGCCGGGCACGGGCACGTGGCAGCTGGGGCTGGGATGGCGGGCGGAGGCGTGGCAAGGGCGGGGGGTCCCGGTGCTGCGGCGGGGGCTGTTGGGGCGGCGGCAGGGGCGGATGGGACACCGCAGCACCAGATGCTGCTAGGTGCGCGGGGCAGGGCAGCTGCGGAGGAGCTGAGCGGGGCGGCGGCGGCGGCGGCGGGGCCGCGTGAGGGGTTGGCGGATCAGCAGGGGGCGGCGGCGGCAGCGCTACTGCCGCCGTTTGTGCCGCGGCCGCGGCCGCTGTCTCAGCGGGTGACGTTTGACTGGTCCATCGACTTTGCCACGCTGCAGCAGCTGTACGCGGATTCGCAGGCCACGCGGTCCCTCCAGGTAAGTTATGGGGACGTTGCAGACCAGCGACGGAAGGCCGCCTGCGGGCACCGGCGTGCAGGGTCGCTTGTGCCTCGGTAGGTTGGCATCGGCCCTGTCCTAAATCGTGATGATACCAAGGTCCGCCGGCAGCGGCGCAGCTGCTTGCAGGCTCTTGGGATAGTGGCAGTCACCAGGGGGTATACGGGATTCGTTGGTAAGTTGTGTGCCCCGCCTCCCGGTCTTTGCAGGTGGTGACCAGCGAGCCGGCCTTTTTCGGGGGCTTTCACTGGTGGCTGCGGTACGACCTGGACGCATCTCAGGTGCGTGCCGTACATCAGGGACAATTTGCGGGCCGGATTAGGAGGCGGCATAATCTTTGGGGAGCCGAGTGCTCCCCGGCCACCGTCGAGCACTCGCGTGCTCCCCAAAGCGCACGCCGGTCACTAGCGGGCCATGTCAGCCCCTTCGTGCCGTACACGTGCTGTTCTGCAAGCGTATGACTTTCTACCCAGATTTAAAGGCATTTTAGCAGGCGTGCCGTGCTCAACGCAGGCTACATGTTGGTCTAGTGTGTAGCGCTGTGCGTGGCTTGCTTACTCGCGGCTGTGTGCCGGTACGCGCCCTGGTTTGCGTGTGTTCCCGCAGCCCCCCGAGTACCGGGAGCACATGGGCTTAGCGTGCAACGTACGGTTGGCGGGAAGGAAGTACAGCCTGCCGTGCGTAAAGGTGGGCGGATGGGCGGCGGCCGCGGGTGGGACGTCGAGGCGCTCCGGTTGGGCAGATTGGGGGAGGTGCTGTCCTTGCATACGCAGTGATGCCCGCTAAGCGCACACGTACCCCTCTAGCTGAGACGGCGCACGTGATGCTTTCCTGCACGCTCTCATTGCTGGTCATGCATACCTTGTAATTTTTCTCCTTTGATGTACCTGCTGTGGTCCCGTCGCCTGTCGTGAATTTCCCAGGTCAAGGCTGCGGTGTGCGCTCGTCGGACAAGCAACCCGCGCGCCACAATATCAAGCAGTAATCCTGGACCCATGCTTGTTGTGGATCGCACCTCTCTTCCTGCTCCCCACCACGTGCCCCAGGTCAAGGCCACGGTATGCGCGCGTCAGGACGTGGGTGTGCTGGGGGAGGGCAGCTACAGCCTGCGCAAGTCCTTCTCCTACCACGTGCTGCACGCCTGCCCCGTGGGGCTGTGGGGCTTCTTCGGCCTCACGCCCGACCGGGACGAGGCCATGTGGCGGCGCTTCGTGTTCGAGGGCCGCGTGTGGCTGCGGTGCACCATAGAGGAGTGCCAGTAGCAAGCCAGGAGCTTGCCAGGAGCTGTTGGAGGTGTGGCGGACTGGCACCACGCAGATGCACTGTGAACTAGGACAGGTAGGCATGTGCATTGGTTGGCACCAGGTGCGCCAGGAGTGCCAGGAGTGTTCGAGCAAGGACGTTCATTGTTGGCTGAGGTGGGGGGCAGCAGCAGTGGGATGCGCACCATGCACGGGCCTGGCTTACGCGTAAAACGGGCCGGGGGTCGAGAGCAGGAGGCGATGCGCTATCGTGGACTGATGGACTAGGTTGTCCTGAGGTGTGGTACATGCGGTAAGGGTTGAACGCAGACGGCACGCACTCGTGCAGCATGTGTTAGGACATGCCAACATTGGCCGCGGGGCGAGGTTGCTGGCCCAGCACGTTACCCATACGGTGTGCTTGCTTATTTCGCGTATGTTGCATGCTGATCGCCAGGACGCTGACGATGTGGGCTGTGGCCATAGAGTGTTTCATGTCAAGGTACAAGGGTGGTACGTTTACGTTGGTTGGTGTTAAATGAGGCATGTGCACTGCTGTGGCGGTGTTCGCACGCACCCGTTGTTGGCACATGGCGCCCAGCAGGTCGCCTGGCGAGACGCCAGCCTAAGGACCGGACGGCAACGTTTGGGTTGCTATGTTAGGTTGGCAGGCAGCCTGTGGTGGTGATGTGGTATTGTGGTTCAGCGCAGACGTGCGTGTGTCCACAAGCTGTCTGCTGCTGTGAGGGGGCCTGGGCCAATTGCATGGCTACGAACCGGCTTGAGGTTTCGCTCTGGTTTGAGTCAGTGGAGCCTGGCGTCAGGGCCTCAGGGAAGGTCCCTTGACGCTCCAACTTGCCGGGCAACACACCACGGCTGCATAGGCGCTGTGGTTGCTGCAGGTGGTATTGTACTTGCCCTTCAGGCTGCGTGCGGTGACGCAACGCATTATGGAGCAAGCACTGTGCGCTTGATACGTGTGTCATGACCAGCATGACATTGTTTTCATTGTTTCCGGATGTTGGCCAGCCTTGGGATGTGTGCCGGCAGGCCGGGTAGGTGTGTAACACCCTGCTGCATCCTGATGGCATTCTCAACTTCAGCGCATGTGGTACCGTACAGGGGCCTACGACGAATGTGCGCAGCTTGCAGATCTTCCATCGATGCGAACACAGAAGTCTCTACTGCCATGTCGACGTGTGTGTGCCAAGTACAGCACTACAAGCTCAGTTGGTGACTTTGGGGAAGGCCTTGACTGCCAGGGAATATCAGGGGAGCACCCCTGGGGAACATGGTGCACCTTTGGGGATAGGCGTGCTGGGCAGACTGGCAACCAGGGGAGCTCCCCTGCTGGCAGCCCCCGTGCACCCGCGTTTGGGCATGGTTTGGGCGGGACAATGCATTCTGTGGTCACCGTGTTTCACGCAACACGGATCCTACACACATTTACAAATCATTCTACTCACGCTCTAGTCGGGCACTGTCGGGCTTGCACTCTTACTAAAAGTGTCCCGGTACAAGCTACGGCCTCTTTGCTGCTGTTGTTCATGACATCAACCTTAGGCTGAACGCAGCATACTGTAATCAGTAACAAAGATATAGCCTTTCCACGACTGTGCCTGACTGCCTGGCCATCGCCGCGAGGGCGCGACATACAGCTGTGGTATGGATGTACTCATAACTGCTTATAAATTTAAGACATGGGAGGTGGAAATGTTTGGGTCTAACTTTGACGGTGAGTCCAAAGAACTTGCGCTAGCGCGGGTTTGGGCGGATAGCGAAGTGAGCGGCCCGCCTGTCCGCAACTCCTCTTGCTCCCTGCTGAACACGCGGCGAGGGTCACGATGCTTTTACTTCTACCACTGCCTCACCAACAGGTCAAGGAGCTGCGAATAGGTCTCGGCTCTGCTGCTGCCAAGCGCCAAGGGAGGCGCCCGGCAGTCTGTGAACAGGTCTCATTCAGGGAGGCCACAAACCGGCGGAGCACCATCCGCACACAATACGCCGTGGATGGCGCTTAGGAGACGGTTTGCCCGCCGACGGCGGCAGTTCGGCTCGTTCCTCGTGCTGTGGGGGGCAGCTGTGGCACTCGTCCACATGCACGTGGTCTACCCCAGAGGTCTACTAGCTCACGCAGCCAGGCCCAGCGCTGCTAAGGGACACGCCCCGACTGCTCACGATTTCGGCAAGGCAGCGGACGTGGACCCCACGGGGCCGTTCACCCCAGACGACCTGCTGGTGTGCATGCCCACCTACGGGGAGCACGACATCCTGGTGCCGCTGTCGCGCGTGTGGCGGCAGGGCGTGCGCATGCACGTCACCACCGACCCGGTGTCGGACCTGCACAGGTGGGGGCGGGCCATGGGCTTGTGCATAGGTGGGGGCGGGCCATGGGCTTGTGCATAGGTGGGGGCGGACCATGGGCTTGTGCATAGGTGGGGGCGGGCCATGGGCTTGTGCACAGGTGGGGCAGGTTAGTGGGCTCGTGGCGGTGTGCGGGGAAGGCAAAGGCTGAGATGGAGGCCGAAGTTCAGGCACCTGGTCGGTCCTGGCTGGGGTTTTGAGGGAGGGGCGGATGGACCTGCATGCGGGCGCGTCACAAGCTTTCAGCGGCCTATGGAATCAGCAAAGGACGAGACGTGCAGACCTTCGGTCCGTGCCGGTCAGGAGTCGAGGGCGGATGGGGGACGTGCAAGGTGGTCAGCTCGAAGGCACATATCTGCAGTGTGGGCTTTTAGGGTTTGGAGCAGGGGCAGGGGAGTAGCACGTGGCTCTCCTGTTCTGCACTTCTCTTCGTGGGCTGACTTGCATGTGCCGTGCCTGCTGGGACACTCCACGCCGCCATTAGTGCCACCGCACCCGGTGCAAGTGTCCGGCACATGCACCACTGCGGGCTGCTGCGGGCCGCTCAACCACCAACCTGCGTCTGGCGCCCCGCAGGCTGAGCGCGTGGGGCGCGTTCTTCAACGAGACCTTCAGCATCACGCCCGACTTCCCGGGCGTCAGCAGGGCGCTGCGCCACACGCTGTCGCCCGTGTTCGCGCACGACAGGCACAGGGGGGCGGAGCCGGGGCGGCCGGGGTACAGGTGGATGCTGCTGGGAGACGACGACACGGGTGGGTTACGCGTAAAAGCGACACGGGTGGGTCGGGTGTGGTGCGCCGCAGACAGCTGCGCACATTACTGCGCTGGCGGAGCATTTTGTGGTTGTAAGGCGGTGCACTACATTGATGGCGCGGTTGCAGCGACTTGGGAGGAGGCCATACCGTGCGGCGCAGATGCCATGGCGGTCAACGCGTTAGCACCTGTGACCGTGCAGCCGTACGCACTCCGGCTCACTGCTCTTTCCCCTTATCCAACCGCCAACCGCCAACTACCTGTGCCCTGACCCCCAAACGGGGCCCTCCGCATGCAGTGTGGAACATCCCCGCCGTGCTGCGCATGCTGAACAGCCTGGCGCTGCCGTACGCGGACCCAATCGCAATCAGCGACTTCCTGATCGACTGCGACTACCCACGTGGCTCCAAGAAGCCGCGGCACGTGCACGTCAGCCGCGACCACACGTGCCTTCCATGCGAGGAGGGCGGCCAAGGGCAGGGGGAGGGGGAAGGGGCGGTGCAGGGGGAGGGAGAGGGACAGGCGGAATGGCGGGGGAGAAGGGTAAGGGCAGAGCAGCAGGGGACAGGGGGAGAGCGCGTGTGCCCCTGCCTCCTGGGCGAACACAACGTGACGCAGGACGAGTGCGTCACAGGCGGGGAGTGAGCTTCTACGGCGGTGCAGGTGGGATAGCTGGATGCGGTGAGCGGAGGTACAGCCTAGGTATCGGTGTAAAATTCAGAGTACTACCGGTAGACCGCGATTGCATGTGCGGTTACTAGGGAGGTAAGCGACCAGCGATGCGGTACAGTTGGGCGGGTGCTGATGGGTGCGGGACCGAGGGGCCGAGATGCCACCTCCTGCTGCCTGCTGGTGCGGTACTGCCGCGCGCGTGGGTGCCAGCGTGTGAGGCAGCAGTGGGAAGCTGCTCATGGGTCTGGCATGCGCAACGGCGGCCACACCCAGTGGGATGCGTGGATGTCACGCCTCGTTGGATAGATGCCATATCTTTGGTGCTGCGCGCAAGACAGTGATATGACCTGTGGCATTGCCGTCCTCCCTGTCGTGCAGGTCTGGTGGTCAGCTACGGCATGATGCATGCGCTGACGGAGGAGCCCAGCCACCTGTACATGTGGGTACGCGTGGAACGCGAGGAAGCCGTGTGAGGTGCCGGGGACGGAAACGCGTGTGCGTGTGCATGTGTGTAGTCCGTACCACGCAGTGTGTGGGGCATCAACTGGCTGTGCGTGTGCACCCGGGGGCGCTACGCACGACTTAGAAGCATTTCGCGGCGCGGAGTCAGAAGGGCTGGCACGACCCAGCTTCATTTTCATGGAATACCGTGAGGTGAGTGCACTCAGTTGAGTTTGCAAGAGTTGCGGCACGCGTTCTGCTTGCATGCCTTCGGGAGACAACGCGGGACTTGCCAACACCTCCGCCAAGACCAAGTTCCGCACTACCACGTCACGGCTTTGTGTTTAGCAGGGTTAAGATGTGCACCTGCCTGCCTGCCTGGCTCAGCGTTCATTGAGGAGGCAATGCGGGGCGTAGTGGCGACGCGGTGTGGCCTGGCTGCACTACCGTTTCCGCCTGGGTTGCTGAGATTTGGCGTGCTTTGCGGACCGCTGATACGGGAAGCAACTGCGGTGGATGTCCCAACCGTAGCAAAGCTACAGGAACCCCCCTGACACACTGCCAACCCTTGCACCCGCCCGCCGACCCCCCCAGGGTTGCTATGAGTGGCTACTCCGCTACGGAGGTAGGCAGATGGGCGCCCACAAGCGCCCACCGCGGAACGCTGTCGTGGTTCCGGACCACTCGTCCTTGCTTTGCCTGGGAACGCACGGTCCTGCGCTCGGCCCTGTAGTGCACCACTGCTGCACACGTGTCTCTTCCGCTTGGACACCTTTGCGAACACCCTGTCAACCCCCGCATCGACACCCTGGCACAACGTCCTGCACCCCGCCCCACACCGCTGCGGCCCTGCCCCATCCACAGACATCCTCATCGCAGAAGCCATCCGGCGACTAGGCTACGGCTTCACAGCCACCTATCCTGGGCCGCACAACACCCCCCGTGGGCCCGGCACCAGCCGGGGCATGACAGACAGGAGGCTTGGCCTCCAGCCCGGTTACCTGCTCGATCCCCAGCGGCTGTTTGGCACCTTCGATCGTCCCAATGATGAGCGGCAAATAGAGGAGCTAGAGAGTGTGTACACTGAGGTGGCGGAGCAGCAGCCCGAGGTGTTTCGGCGCATGGTTTCGGCGCACCTAAGACACCACACGACGCCTTTGGAGGCGTACGCTGCATCGTACCAGCGCATCTCGCAGGCCCTGATTGCGCATGCTGGATACAGTTAGCAGATAATGAGTTCCTTGCTTGGTCGCATGTTGCTGCTGCACCGCAACAGCACTGGTACGCAAGCGGGTACCACTTCGACAACCTTGGGCCAGGGGTTTGAGTTCTGCCATAGAACCGCTCCCCCTTGCACCCATGGTCCTTAATATTAGCCTACTGCCTGGATTCAGGCCCTTGGGTTATCAATGGTTCATCAGGCGCTCCACAGGCTTTGCATCCCGCGTGCATGTCTCACCCTAGGCCTCCAATGGCCGGGATAGCCAATGCAGCAATCATTATTCAGAATAACAGTGCGCTTAGGAGCTTACCAGGGCCCATCTGGGGCAAAGCGAAGGAAGTCGCCCGACAGCATGTCGCGAAACCAGGCCTATAGAAACTGCAGTGAACCAGCCCGATACACACCAGGAGCACGTTATTATAGTATCCTTATATGCTGGAGAGGCTTTACTGCGAGTATGGGGGGGCTCTGTGGCCACCACAGCCAAAAATGGCCCACAGGCCCCACAGGCCCCACCGTGGGTCGTTCTAAATCGGCCCCGCAGTAAGCCACCGCAACCGTTTTCGCCCGGACTTTTGCACACAGAACCTATATACAGTACATTCATGTACTTAAAGGTGGCAACGCAGGCTTTCTGTGTACCAGGGGTCCCCATCTGGGCGTTCAGACCCCCTGTACGGCAGCAGCCGTACGACTGGAAAAATACCAACCGACAAGGATCCGACACATATAGGCCGCTAGTACACGTCAAGAGCTACGCGGTGATGTGCGTGGCATCCTTGTCGGTTTGTATATGGAGGGGTTTATTGCACCTGGCAGCAGCCCCCTCCCCTGCACTCAGCGCCTGGGCCGAGTGGTACCCGCTTGCTGGTACGTACGATCGGGTATTGGCAACGGACGGACGAGCAGTCCTTGAGGCGTGCGGTGTGCCGGGTTGCTTCTGTTGTTGCGTGACTGCAATAATGGCTCAAGCTCTCCAGCTCTTTTGTGCTTGTTTTGATACGTGCTTCATAATACTTTCGATTCCACTGCTACTAAACGCTCGCACCCGTAGCCAGCGCACAGCGGCACAGGCTACGCTGCATGACGCACGTGCTGTGCAAGCGTGGCACGTAGGGGTGCCGCAGGGGTACCGACACGGCATGGAAGAGCAGTTCTCGGGGCGTGGATTTTGTCTGGGTGGCAGCATCAGTCTGTGTGACCTGCTGCTACGCCCGCACCCAGGCCGAGTTGCTCGTTGTCGGGTCGCATCTGAGATGCTGCCCCGCCAGCCACAGCTACAGCGGCCAGGTGCGGTAGGCGGGGTCCTAGGCCAATCTCGCTGAGGTGGGAGGGCCAGGCTAGTCGCAGCAGGTGCGAGCCTTGCAGTGCACAGCAGCAAGGCGAAGCTTCATGACGCACGAACGTGCCACGGAGAGCCTCCATTTCGGCCGGCATGCAAGGTGGTCGCCAGGGGTTTCCCCCCGGTGTCACAGCCTCCGCCCTCCGGTCACGGTCGGCATGAGTCCAAAAGCGTGACGTGAGCAAACCAAAGAAACGCCGCTACGTTGTTGCTTGTGGTAGTTGTGATGGATAAAACAGACTCATGAGCAAACAAAGGCAGCTGTTGTGGTATGTCGCGCGTTTCGAAAAGTAGCGAAGTATGCCCCAACAGCAGGGCCACCACGCTGACAGCAAGCGAATGGCATTAGGTCTGGTCCAGGTCAGAACGCGGTGTAGGGCCAGAACGCCCCTAGTCGGTGCCAGGAACCAGCATCGCGTTCCCGGCCGCGTTCCCGCTGGTTCCCTACTTGGTTCCCTGGCATTCCTGTACATTCCCTGGCGTTCCCAGCTCGTTCCGGAGGTGCCTCTGGCCCACGTTCCGGCTAAGCATTGCAGGGGACGACGTCGATGCCCCTCACCGCGATTGTTCTGGCGCAAGCGCGTGCCTGACAACACCCAGCGGTCATGGAAGCAAAGCAAATGCAGATGCTACCGGCAGGAACAGCAGCAGCGGCACTTGCGGGGCCAGCAGCAACGGCAACGCTGCACAACTGGAAGCAGGGGCACGCGCAACTCACGAGGCAGGCGCAGCTGCACCGCCCGGCTCCGTCGCAACCGCTAACGAGCTACACGCTTACGCTGTGCCTCTACGGCAGAGCGGCATCCTACTGGGATCATACCTCCACAGAAGCCTTGCTACCGTGGAGCGGCAAGGCTTCACCAACACCCCCGACCTGCACGCGCTGCTGAAAGACCATTACAACCTTGCTGCAAGCAGACGTCTTCGCCTCCGCCAGTCGCTTCCTGGTCGCTGAGGAGCAGCGCGGCAGGCAGGTGCTTATGTCCCGCAGTGCAACGCTAACAGCCCTCCTGCCCGTCCACCAGCTGGTCAACATGGCGGCCGAAGCGCCTCCCCTCCACCTATGGCTGACAGCCAACCGCCACAACCAGCGCCAGGATTACGTCGCGGCGGAGTTCGATGGCCACAGCTGCCAGCCCCTGGCGTGTGCGGTGTTGGAGGCGCTGGAGGCCAGCTCGTACCTTACCCACGGGTGCCGGTACGCGCTGCAGCCCGGCGCTGGGTCGAGCAGGACCCGGTGGGTAGAAGGCATGTTGAACATGTCTGACAATGTGTTGCCCAAGCGGCCATTGCGGCTTTGGGCGGCGATGCGGATGAAGTGTGCCACCGGCTTGCGCCCGACATGGCCCCGAGCGTACAGGTAAGGGTGACAGCAGCAGCGTCGGGAGAAGCAGCATCAGCATCGGCAGAAGCGGCGTAGCAGTTGGGTGGCACGGACATACTGTGGCGTGTGTGTGGAGCGGCGGTGGCAGCTGCCTCGTGCAGGAGTGATAGTGGCATTTGGGTCCCTTGGCGCTTAACAAGCATCGGCCTTGCCTGTTGTCAGGAGCACCTGTCGTGCCTTGTTTGCATCCTGAGAGGCGCCAACGGGGTTTCCCAGGACACCCGGGCAGTTGTTCAGGAACTCTGCCTTGCTGCTGCAAGTTTTATCGTGTAGGGTGCATCTCCACTGCTAAGCTGATGAGAGCGCCGGCTACAAATAAACCCCCAATCTGCTCCCCGCCGTCCGTGCCTCCATGCACGTACCCGCAGTACCTGCGGGCATCATACATGGTCTCCCTGCTGCACGCCCTGGATGGCGGTACGCTGTACGGCATGCCGTACGACTAGCTGGTGCCTGTGCCGCAACCGTTCTTGCAGCACAACGAGCACACAGGTGTCACCGGTCTAAGCGGGACACTGGCAATGCGGGGCTTGGCAGCGGAGGAACGCTGGCGGCACCATCCGATGCAGCCGCTGCCGCTGCCGCTGGTAAGCGCCCGGTCCCGTGTAGCCCTGTGCATGCGGGCGGCACGTATCCTCGTGGACGCGCTGGATACCCATGGGTCGGCGGCGGGAGGTTCCGGAGCTGGCGGGACGGCAGCGGCGGCGGCGGCGGGAGGAGCGGCGCGCCAGCAGCAAGGCCACGGCAGCAGCAGTGGGAGTGGCAGGGGCGGCATGGGTAGCCAGGCGGCTTCGGGTTTGGAGACGGAGGGAGCGGCTTTCCGGTTCTCGCCACGGCAGTGGGAGACTGCGTTGAAGGGTATCCTGGCAAGCGCCGGAGCGGTTATGGCAGGTACAGCGTGGGTGGACGGGGAAGGCAGCGATGGCGGCAGCGGCGGTGGCGGCGGTGGTGGAGGGAGCGGCGGCAGCGGTGGCGTTGGCGCTCGCGACCGCGGAAGTGTTGAGGACCGTTGCCTCGATCGGGGTGGGACTGCAAGCGGCAGCAACGCACGCGACAGCGGCCACTGCGGCAGCGGCCACGGCCGGAGCGGCAGCGGCAATGGCGACGGCAGCAGCAGCGGTGGCAGCGGCAGCGGAACAAGGTCAACACTCGAGGCGTTGGCCACGGCGCGAAAGAGTGCGCGGAGGGCAAGGTGGCTGCGGCGCGGCGCGTTTGCTCGGCGGTG
The DNA here is from genome assembly GCA_036984285.1 of Chlamydomonas sp. KOR1. Lineage (NCBI taxonomy): Eukaryota > Viridiplantae > Chlorophyta > Chlorophyceae > Chlamydomonadales > Chlamydomonadaceae > Chlamydomonas > Chlamydomonas sp. KOR1. Next base: position 155,495 of record BQMZ01000124.1, on the reverse strand, counting down.
GTGGCCACTGCTGCCGCGGTGCCTGCGGCTGCTCCTGGACGGCGTGAGCGGGGGCAGGGCCATGACGAACCTGGACCCCGCGCTGCCTACGCTGTCCTGGCTGTTTGCCCTGCCGGAAGGTGAGTGATGCGTTGCAGGGCCGCCGCGTGTGCACCGTGTTGGTCGGGGCCGTGAGATGGTGAGGGACGATGGGGGGCCACGCCGTAGGCCGTAACCTGCCCGCGCGCTTTCCTGCAAGGCTCCAGGCAGCGGATGCCCGGCAATTGGCTTTAGGGCATGGCCTGCCATGCGGGTGTTGAGCGCATCGCGGCTGTGCTGGAACAGGTGTAGGTGACCTGACTGGTGGTAGCGTTGCTGGACTCGACTTTGCTGTAGGACAAAGGCTGGGTGTCACCCTCTCCCGCACCTTGGCTGCTGCGGCGGAGTAGCGACTCCAGCTACTCACCTGGTTCTTGTGATGAGGCACGCATTTGATACTGTTCGGCGTGCAAGGCGTTGCTTGTGTTGCCACCTAGCACCACGGTCCTCCCTGGGCCCATTCATTCTGAACAGCAAGTGGGTGATTTCTGCCAAGAAACGCTACCAGCAACCCTCGACGCTCGACATGACATTACCCTACCCCATTCGCGCCCGACAGTGGGCGCGCCCGCAGCCCTGCCGCCCCGCCGGCCGTCGTGGCTGGTCGCCGCCCTGTCCGCGGGGTACCTCCCCTGCCTCGAGCGCCTGCTGCGTGTCGCCATGACGGCCTCGCAAACCAAAAGAAGCCGCATGGGCCGCATGTTTGCCCTCCAGAATGTGACGCAGCAGACACCACTGGTGTACCTCCTGGCGTACGGGGAGCAGCGGCAGGCGGCGGCGCTGCTGCTGACGCTGGTCAAGGGGGCAGCGGAGGAGGTGACGGCGCTGAGTCAGGGTTTCAGAATGCCCGAATGCGAGGGTTTGCAAGACCGAGGGCTCCACGCTGTCCTCCTGCGCGCAATGTCAGGCATTGTGACGCAAGTGGGGGCGCTGGCATGGGCGGCTGCGGCAGCTGCTGGGGACGAGCTCGGCGGCGACGGCAGCGGCAGCAGCGACGATGATGGTGAAGGGGAGGGGTCTGGTGCTGCTGCCGCTGCTGCTGCAGCAGTAAACTCTGCCCCCATGCATAGCGGGGGGCTGCCGGGGCCCACTGGGCAGGTGCTCCGCCTCCTCTCCTTCATCCTGCCGCACCTGCTGCGCTTCTGCCTCTACACCAACGACGTCCTGGACGGCGTGCAGGGGCCACAGCAGCAGCAGCAGCAGGAGAACAAGCAGCAGGAGACGGGGCAGCAACAGCAGCTGGGAGAGGGGCAGTCCGCAGCCCAGGCATCCCCGCTGGCAGTGTCACGGGACGAAGCGTGGGCGCTGGCAGTCCGCCTGCTGCGGCTGGCCGAGACGGCGCCATGCAGAGTACGGAGGCCATGTGCGTGCTGAGCGCAGCTGGCTGTACCTCATGTCAGACACGACCGAGACGACGTCCTGGGTGCACGACGGTGGGCCGACGGCCGAGGAGAAGGCGCTGGCGAGGCAGCTGCTGCCGCCCTGCGACACGGAGCAGGTGCTGGCGGCGTGCGCCAACCCGCGGTGTGACGTGTTTGAGAGGGACAGCGAGGCAGGGCGGCCGCTGAAGCGGTGTGGGGGAAAGTGCCGGGGCGAGGTGGCGTACTGCTGCGTGGGCTGCCAGAGGGCGCACTGGAAGACGGAGCACAAACAGCAGTGCGGGAGGCCTGCGATACCTTTTGCCCTGTGAACGTGAATTGTGTGGAGGGGCAAGCATACTTCGTACGTAGTACGGGAGTAGCCCATGGCGACTGGGGGGTGGAGAGGACAGGGACCGGTCGGTGGCGGATTGTTGCCAATTTGAAAGCGTGGGACTGGGTCTTGCGTGATGGGCTGAGGTCTACGCGCGCATGGCTTGATGGCCACCCCAGGATTGGTAAGAAGCGTTCAGGGAAGGAGGGAAGGCATGGGGCAATAGACTTGAAGCCTGGGGCGGTGTAGCATACGGCCTGCATGGACGGCGGAAGACGGACTCAATACGGTGGGAGCGAGTTTAACGGACCCTTGCGGCTGGACGTGGGCGGCAGGGCACGTGGAGGAGCGTGCGTGGCAGTCCTGCTGTCCTGGGGCAGCGGGAGGGCGTGTAAGGAATGTGCAGAGGGCTGGTTGCGTTTCCAATATGGGGCATTAGGTCAAGATGGCAGTGAACAGTGGCGCAGCTTGCACAGCACGATCGCGAAATCGCGGTGAAATGGGTCGTACTGCTGCTGAATCATTCCAAAGTCCGTTACGAGGTTTCACCAAGCGCTGTGACATTTGAATCCTGTTCAGTATTGTTGTGTCCTCTCAGATTACCTTAACAGAACCCCCAGCTTGGCTTTCCGACAGTTTCCGACAACATCCGCGCGCACAAAACCTCAAAGCTACAGTGGCATAAGTGAACAGATTGGGCCGCTGGAACTATATTATCAATAAGAACGGACGCGAAGCTGCACAAGCGCCCTGAAGGGTCTGTCGCTCAAACAGCCCTCCCCACGCTCAGGCTCTAACGCACCACAACCAAACCTCTGGAACAGCAACCAACGGTCATGAGTGGCCACAGTTGCAGCTGCAGCGATCCCAGGCGGCAGCTGCCCACTGCGCTCCAGCTGCACATTCTGTCCCTCCTGCCCCACAACGAGCGCGCCCTCACCGGCCGCCTGGCTTTCCGGGACGCAGCCGACGCCTTTCACTCTGCCGACGATTGCACTGCGTCCCTCGAGCAACCATTACCACCCCAAGCCGTGTCTTGGGCCTTGGAAGCAGGCCGGCAGCACGTGCGGGCGCTGCCTTTCTGGCACAAGTTCCAGCTGCTGAGCAACGCGGCACGCAGCGGGAGTGGGGTGAACCTGGAAGTGGCCCTGACGCTGCTGCAGCCAAGCGTCTTCCCCGAGCTCTTACAGAGCGTGGGCTGCAGCTACAACCGCTGCATCTCGGATCCTGGCATGGCCGCGGTCGAGGCGGGGCACGTGCACCTGCTGGGCTGGGTGCTGTCCCACTGCCCCGGGCTGACGCTCTCCCACAGCCCCCTCATGGCTGCGGCCCAGCACTGCAGCCTCGCGGGTCTGCAGGAGGTGTGGGAAACGCTGCAAGCCCATTCCAGAAGCAGCAGCAGCACCAGCAGTAGCCCTCAACCGCTGCTGGGCCAGTGCATCCTAGGGACCGTAGCACAGTCGACCACACCAGATACCATTGCCAAAATGCAGTGGGTGTTGGACACGGCCGGAGAGGCATGCTGCCTCGAGAGCATGACCGACGGGGTCGCTTTGCTGGCTGATGGGAAGCCTGGCCTGCTGCGGTGGCTGCGGGATCAGGGCTGCTACCCGCGCTCAGCGGGTAACTGCTACAGCGACGCCTTTACCATCGGGAGAGTAGCACTGCCCTTCGCACGCTGGCTGGTGGACGAGGCGGGCTTTCACCTGCCGCAGCCCGGCAACTGGTCAGGCCATGCGGGGCGAAGCTGGACGATCCTGCTACAGGCGGCGGTGCAGAGCGGGGACGGGGTGGCGAAGCTGCACTGGCTGCAGGAGCGGGGTGCTCCGCCGCTGGTCGGGGAGGGGAGCACCCAGCTGCTCCCTGGACTCGTGGAGTGGGCAGCCGCGGCGGGGCAGCTGGAGACGTTGCGCTACCTGGTGCCACTGTTGGGGCAAGGAGGGCAGGCTCCGGCGGGCTTGTACGCTGACAGGGCAGTTGCGTCAGGGAGCATCGCAGTGGCAGATTACCTACGGCATGCCGGCTTGGCGTTCACGGTCAGGGCCTATGACCAGGCCGCGGTGCTTGGGCGCCTGGAGATGGTCCGGTGGCTGGCGCAGGAGGCGGGGGTGTCGGCGGAGGGGCTCAACTTAGCCAGGTTCGTAGAGTTCTGGCCAAAGTATACGGCGAAGGACAGCAGGGACTTGTTGCAGGCGGTGCAGATGGTGGTGGGCGTGGCGGGGTGCAGGGGATGGGCCGCGATGGGCGTGCTGTCCTGTGCAGCCGCGCGGGGTGACCTGGCGCTGGTGCAGTACCTGCAGGGGCAGCAGCAGCAGCAGGGGCAGCAGCAAGGTCGACGCAGGCAGCGTGGGCGCTGGCCGGACGGGAAGGCACTAGCAGTTGCCGCCATGGCCGGCTGCGAGGCGCTGCTGGAGTGGCTGGTGCAACAGAATCCGTGCAGCCCGGTGGGCCGGGGCGGCAACGTCTCTCCGTACGTCCATGCAGCCGAGAATGGTGACCGGGCAACGCTGGCCGCCCTGCGGCGGCTGGGCGTGCCATGGGGTACGGAGGACGTGGTGTTGCAGGCAATGAAGAAGAGGTGTCAGCTGCCGGTGCTGCGGTGGCTGGTGGAGCAGGGGGCGCCCGCGGGCAGAGCAAAGGACGTGGAGGAGGAGGTGGCGCGTTGGCTGCGGCGTGAGGACCTTGATGCTGAAGCGGTGGTGTTGCTGCGGGGCTTGATGGGGCCGGCAGCGGCAGCGGCAGCGGCTGCAGCAGCAGCAGAAGCGGAGGAGTAGGGTGTCCCTATTGGCAACGACGGAGAGTCCCATGTCAACTTCGCGTGGCGTATTTGCCACCATGCTTGTCACCCGGGACGCACAACGCGGTGTGCTGGCAGTTCGCGTGATTGCGCACAGCATGCTGCCGGTTGCACGTGGGAAGGCCGCCGGAGGGCCTTCTTGATAGTTGGCATGGGTGTACGGTAGCTAAGTGCACGGACATGGGTACCCTGCGCCCATGCTGTTCGTTCGGCGTTGGGGCGCAAGCCCACGGTGCACATCGCATCGCGCTCTGGTCCTTGTGTCTGGTAGTTTACTGCGTGCCGCTGTCCTGACACCAGCCTGACACTCAGCGCCAAGGCGCTACGTCGGGGTGTGCCGGGTGTGGAGGCATGCGTGGGCTAGCGGTGGGCCTGACGCAAACGCTGGGCCTGACGCAAACGCATACACCCAGCTCGTACAACTCTACATGGTCCCTTAATGCCCAGAGTCCATCATCGGCATTCTGTGTTAAAAGTTCTGTGGCCACACGATACTGATGCCGACCACACCTATCACTGCCATGTAGCATTCAGAGTTCAGGCTAAGCGGCATCGCAGTTTGGCCAAACCTGTTCACGAAGAGAGCGAGCCATCCGGCGATGTACCTCAAAAAACACAATTGCATAGCCCCACCGACTCCGCCAGGACTTCTGCAATTGTCCGTCTCCTCGGCCTTTCCACTTGTGCAGGAACGCCCATATTTGAACGCCGTCCCATAAGTCCAAGCAAAGCTGCCAGTACCACCACTACCACTCACCCTCGCCCACCGCCACGTCCTCGCCGACCTCCAGCATCTCGCACTCCCGCCACCCCTTATCCACCACCACATCCGTAACACACCCCTCCGGCAGCGTCCCACGCACCCTCAGCCCCCGAATGCACCCCAGCACCCGCACCTCCTCGTACGGCGTGTGCGCAACCACCCTCAGCCGCACCAGCTCACACTCCTTCACCCCATGCTGCTGCTCCTGTCCCCCCTGCCCTAGCCCATACCGATTGCAAACGGCGCCGTTTGCGATGGTGTGAAAGCCCCTCAGCGAAAGCACGCGGAGCCGGGGCGGCAAGTGCGACGCGAGGTCCAATCCCGGTCCGTCCATCAGCAGCGAATCCTGCACCCGCGCCCCCTGCCGCATGACGTGCAGGTGGAAGGCGCAGGCCCGGGCCACGTCCCTCCAGCGGTAGGTGAGCCGTTGGGAGCCCCAAGGGCCGTCCCAAGACTCGTGGGTCGGCGGAGGGATGGGCGGCAGCTGCAGGGGGGCGTGCGAGAGTGAAAGCCAAGTGTGGCGTACGGTTGTTGAGCTCAACAGGCATTGCGGTGTGTTACTTTATATTCTGAGGAAGGCTGGGGGCGTGGTACGCATCACTGTGGGCAAGTTCCAGACAGGACGTGGAGGCCAACTGCAAGCGGCGCACACCGCAACCCTCAGCTGTGCAGTACCGGTACCGGCACGAGGAAGTTCGGTGGCAGGAGCCGGCCAACCAGCCGGGCTTGGTTGTTAGGTAGCTGCAGCGTGAGGCTAGGGCGTCACGTAACGCACACAAGAAGGGTCACAGGCCGAGGATCGCACCTGCATGACGGGGTGCTGGAAGGAGGTGGCTGCCTCCCGTGCAGCCGCGGGCCCCATGTCGATCAGGGCCATGAGCCAGGCGGGGACCGGCATGGCGGACACACCGCCCCCGCCGCTGCCGCCGCCTCCGCCTCCACCGCTGCTGCTGCCGCTGCCATCGCTGTCGCCGTACTGCGTGTAGTTTGCACAGGTACCAGGCCCCTCCTGGCCTCCGCTGCTCTCACCGCCGCCACCGCCGCCGCCGCCGCCCTGCCTGCCCTCGGCGGGGCTGCCCCCGCCCCCGCCGTCATCGCCGCCGCCGCCGCTGCACCCGCCGCAACCAGCGCCGCCGCCGCTCTCACCGCCACTGCTGGCCCCGCCGCAGCCACCACCGCTCCCACCCCGGTCACCACCCACTCCAGCTGCGCCCTCCTCCCAGCCGCCCTCGTCCCCGCTATACCCATCCTCCCCCCGCTCCCCCGCACGCCCCGCTCCCCGCCCGTCCGCAGCCCTTCCCCCCTGCTCAAAGTACCCCGACAGTGCGGCCCTCAGCTGCTCCACCCACGGCAGGACGCTGTCTACCAGGCCCTCCGCCCTCTGCCTCATCTCCGGCCCGCTGGGCTCCCCCATCGCCTTCTCAGCCCACTCCACCATCCTGTCCCGCACCTGCTCAGGCTGGCCCCCACACTCCTCCCAGCACTCGTCATACGTGAGCAGGTGCCCCAGCCCCATGGCCGATCCGCAGCTGCCCACCTCGAATAGCAGGCGCTGCAGCAGCTGCACCGCACGCAGGTCGGCCAGCATGCCGGCAGGCACCTCCATTCCCCACGGGCACATCACAAACCTCGCTGCCTCCTCTTCTTCACCCTCCTGCCGCCACCGCTCCTCCTCCTCCTCCTCCCCCTCCTGCTCTTGCTCCTTCGCTTCTCGCACCTGCTGCCCCTCCCGTACAATCCCTTGCGCGTCCTCCGGCGCTTCCTCTCCCTCCACCTGGCCCTCCTGTCCCGCCTGCTGCTGCTCCTGCTGCTGCCTCCGCTCCTCCCTCTCATCCATCCGCTGCACCGCCCGCACACAGTCCCCCGCCCAGCGGCCCCGCCACATCACCAGCTCCACCAGCTCATCGAAGGGCAGCATCCGCTTCTGTGTGCTGGCAGTGTGTGCCGTCAGGTGCAGGTAGCGCAGGGCACGGAAGGACGGGAGCACCTCCAGCACGCCTCCCACATCGCCATGCCCTTTGTGTGGGTTAACGTTGGCAGAGCCGGCACTGTGGCTGCCTGTGTGCGGCGCTGGGCTGGGTGGTTGCTGGGGCATGAAGGCTTCCGCCTGCATGGCTAGGGAGAGGGACCGGAGGCCGGGCATGGCCCCAGTCCACTGTCGCACGTGGGCTGCTGTGGGTGTGTCGGCGGGGGGCATGTCGGGGTCGAAGGAGAGCGCCAGGCGGGTAAGGGAGGTGAGGGAGGAGAGCCTGGACAGGGGGAGGAGTGGGCGTGCGCACATGGGAGGGGACCGGTAAGGCGGCGGGGGAGTTGCGGTGGGTCCATGCACAGAAGGCGAGACAGCTGACGCAAGAGACCACAAAAGGCTGGTACATCCCAGGTGCCCACTAAATACTGGTGTTACCCCTTGCTCACAGGCCTCGCTGTATCTTTTCACCCCAAAGCTGCGTTTTACGCGTGCCCCCAAAGCCGCGCCGACTCCATGCCCCACTCACCTGCCCCACGACCACCTCGGCGCCGCCCTCCGCCGCCTCCACATCGTCCAAAGGTCTTCATCGCCCTCGTCCCCGCCCCCGCCCTCCACAAGCTGCTCCAGTTCCCCGTCCTGTCCATGCTCCTGCTCCTCCCCCTGCTCCTCTCCTTCCTGATGCTGCTCACGCCGGTACTGCTCCCACGGGTCAGGCGTCTCCCGGCCTAGCCTTAGCACCAGACGCCTCAGCGCGCTGCCGCTGCCGCCCCCGCCCGGGCGGCCCCCGGCAGCGCACAGGGCACCCAGGATGTCTGGGTTAGCGGGTAGGGGTGCCACGTGCGGGGGCATGGCCAGCTCCCACGGTACGGCAAGGGACTGTACGGCAGGGCAAGAGAGGAGCTGCACCAGGCTGTCCTGTGGTACGGAGGCGCGGGAGTTGAGGTGTGGAGTGGGGACGGGGGTTGGTCCAGGTGCAGGTGTGGACGCGGGCTACTCGTACGTGTGTTGCGCGTATTTGAGGGGTGGGGGCAAATGCAGCAGGCCAAGCTAGGGCCTCGCGGCAAAGGCAACGGGAGAATCGAATTAAATTCGTTTTTGCAATTGAACAGGGCGGCCTAGACGTTGTGGCGCGCACTGTGTGGCTGAAGTGCAGCAGGGGATAAAGCAGGTCGAACGGCGCCCACCCGCTGCACCGCCTCCCAGTCGGGCCCGAGGGTGCAGTCCGCCGTGACCAGCTGCAGGCTTAGCCGCTGCAGCTGCTGCGCACACACGCAGGCACACGCAAGCACAGGCGGCACACAGACGGATAAGGCAGCAGCGTCGCGCCTTGATGTGCCATACCATACATGACCGTCAGTACAGCGTACGGTTGTGGGTTAACCACTCAAGAAGTGGCAACAAGAGCGCAGCAATAGGAGGCCTCAGAGACATAACGCAACCCAAGTTCTGGCCATGGGGGAGTTCCTGCGTGCGCTGCAGCCCCACCGTGAGGCGGCCCAGGGCGTCCCCCAGGCGCCCCAGGGTGGCCTCGTCGCACACCACCGGCCGCACGTGCAGCAGCCGCAGGTGCCGCAGGCAGGGGAGATGCCTCAGCCGTGCCACGTGTCGGCCGGACATGAGGCCCGCCTCTATGTGCAGCTCTACTAGGTTCGTAAGGCACAGCAGGTCGCGGATGTCTGCCCTCCGGTGCTGCTTGAGCTGGGGGAGCAGGGGAGGGGAGGCAGGGAGTGGGTGGGAGGTCAATGGCGAGGTACAGGTGTGTGAATGGGGCAGGGGTACGACGGGGCCATGGGGAGGACGCCGATGCTTGCCCTGTGTTGCTGCTTGGGGGCAGGGGGCAGGGGGGAGCGAGGGCAGGGGATGAGGGAAGGTTGGAGGGCAAGGGCGAGGTACGAGTTTAGTTTATCAGAGGGTAATAGTTACAAACGGAAGGTCGGAAATGTTGGTCTCGTTGTGCTGCTGGTGCTGGGGGAAGCGGAAGAGGGGAGGGCGTGTGTTACAGGGCGTCGCAAGGAGCACGTGGGAGCGAGACGGGTAGGGCAAGGGCTTGCAGGGCCACGTGTGAAGGCGCTTCAGGGCGCAGGGGGTGGCTGGTGGGCCTGGATTGCGGGGAGGTGCTGACCCAAGTGAAGCCCCTGGAGGTAGAATGCGGAGGCCAGGCGCTAATGCCAGTGCTTGGTGCTGCGAGCTGGCGCTGCTAGGACGAAAGCCTACACAGGCTGTGACTGCGGCGCAACGTTCCGGTGTTGACTTTCTCACAGCCCATCCGGTATCCTACCACACTACATGGGGCAGTCGCATTCGTACCGCAATCGCTGTCGTACAGAGGTACAGCCAAGCCGTACCTCGAATCTCCGGCTGTACGGCTCCTGGTCCACGTGCGACAGCTCCAGGCGGGTCAGTGCGCGCAGCTCCGAGAGGGGCTCGGTGAAGTCGTGCCGCAGCACCATGCGCAAGGTGAGGCTCCGCAGGCCCGTCAGGGCGGTCAGGGGTGCCAGGTTGTAGGGGGAGGCACGTGGCATGGTGGGCGGCGGCGGGGGGCCGGTGCGGCCGCGGCGGCGCAGGCGGGAGTTGGTGGGCGGCGGCTTGGACAGCAGCTGGAAACTGGGGTCCCAGGGGTCCTGGTGGAAGGGGTTGGCGTGGATACACAGGGTGCAAGGTGATCGCGATGTAGTGCTGCAGCATGGATACCGGTACGTTCCACGTGGTGGCTTAGGGTGCGGCATGGTGCTGTCAGGGCCCACGTGCTGCTCTTGACCCCACGCCTCCACTGGCCACCTGACTGTACTGCATGAGTAGCGAATGGGCTGAATGATGCACCCTCCGCAGCATGGCAGCGCAGCGCATGGACCGACTGCGGGCTGTACCCCGTCGACGCAAGACGGATGTTTAGGATGCAACGTTGGTGCGCTGCAAACGAGGCATGCAGGAGCCTCGACTGTTCAGACTTCCGGGGCTGCCGTGCACCTGGCTGCCGTACACCTGGATGCCGTACACGGCCACCCACCTGCAGGAGCGTGAGGCTGGTGAGCTGCGTCATGTGCGCCACCGCCTCCAGGTGGTCCCGCAGCGACGAGGGCCGCAGCAGGCAGCTGCTAATACACAGCTCCGCGTGGCGTGCGAAGGGCGGCAGGCGGGACGCAGCTGCCCGCAGCATCCCCGCCCATCCGGCGGTGGAGTGCTGGCGCGCCTCGGGGCACGTGGCGTCGTCGATGCGGTGGGAAAGCTGGGTCACACCTGAGGAGGGGTGAGGAGGAGGTCAACAGCTGAAAAGCAGCAAGGATTACCGGCTGTGGCGCTGCGCTAACGGTCATTGGGGTGAGCTACTGAAGGGGGACATTGCAAACCAATGCAACCATAATGCTGAGACAGGGATTGCGTTGTTTCTGCTCCAAGAGGTGAAGGGCCACGTGTGAAAGGGGCGACAGCGGACGGGGATCCGGGCAACCATGGGTGAGGGCTGGGGTGAACTCAAGTGTGCCACCTCGCGGCAGCCCTACCAAGAGGCAATGACGCATGCCAGCTTTTGCACGACATTGTTGCCAGCACCATGTCGTGAAGCGGCAGGCGTGCGCCGATGAGAGCGAGCAGGTCTGGTGGAAGCCATCGCCAATCTCGCATGCGACTGTCTCCTGCCTCTTCCGGACCCAGCCTTTCCGACTCCTCTTCTGCAAACATTGTCAAAGTGGTGAGCTTGGATTCTCAATGTGGCATTGAAGCCCGTTACAGATAACGCTAATAAGGAGGGGCGTTGCAGAGGAAACTGTGGAAACTGCTCTTCCGCAACGCAAACAGTTCATCGGCGTCGACCAGAGCTAGGCAAAAGGTAGATGATTTTGCATCGGTAATAGAGTCCACTGGGTCCACACAGGCCCACCACTAAGGCTGCATGTACGGCAACGGGACGGGTCCCCAGTAGCCAGGGCCCTCTGCCCTCATCGGCAAGCTCCCCACAGCCCCCCGTACGAGCTGCTCCTCACTGAACATTGTAACGTGTACCGTATGCAGCTGAAGGCATTCGGTGGCCACAGCCGGAAGACAGCCGGCGGCGGTAAATGGACGGGCGCCTGTGCGACCCTACCCCTGGGCTGGTGCGACCGTACCTGCTCGACCCTTTGAGCCAGCCTAGCCCAGTCCGGCGCATGGCGCTAAGCTGGAAGGGGACAGGTGGAGAATGAAGCTTAAGGAGGGGAGCAAGGAGGTTCACGCCTGCTCGTGTCGCCAAGAAGGCTCGCCCCGCCCGTAAAGAACCGCCCGCGTGGGTCAGAATGAACACTTCTGTTGGCCGCTATCCCACACGTGCGCCTGGTTGAGGGCGCCTGACAAAAATGTGAAAGTTATCATATTTTGTTTCTTGCCTTACAGGTCCTTCGTGCTGTAAGCCGGCTCTGCGGAGCGGCGTAGCAGTGTACACTAATATGACGTGTGACCCAGTGCGACCTGAGCACCTTGGGCCCTGCAGGCCACTCACATGGGTGATGACCACCCTGACCACCATCGCACCAACAGCCAGCTGTAGGGGCATCGCTCCAGCTCATTCCCACCTCCTAATACAAACATGCCAATGGAAAATCCATCAGTTCAACGCATCTCAGCGTTTGGCAAACGGCACAGCAACATGAAGAGGTGCTCTGCTGGCCAGAAGGTATACTCAGAACCCGCTCCCGAGAAGCGTCTGCAGTGTGCTAACCTTTAAGCATTTGAGGGCACCAGGGGAGAACCCCTAACCCTTGCGGATACGCACTGCCAGCCACGTACTGACGCTGCTGGGCACGTGGTGTCATGGCATACACGCCCTCCTCACATGCCTAACCACTGGGCCAGCACTGAGCGTCTTGCAGCTCCACCCCATTGCTTGTAATCCCCGATCCCCGTATGCACACAGCTCACTATGAGGCACGATACCCCGTATCCTTATCTCCATATTGCCCCACGCAAGGCCCGTATTGCAGAAGCAGGCAGAAGCACCAGGGGAGCTCCCCTGGAAGCACCCCTCCCGCCAGGCAGCCAGCCCAACACTCCCCTTGCGCACGCACATGCGCACCCCGTCTGCCACAAACCGCTCCGCCGAAACCTGCAACCCCATTGTCCACAACCCCTACCTACCGTACGGCCACCTTTCCACCCTGGTACGGCAGTCAAAGTGCAGGGCAAGTTCTTAGGCAAAGCAAAACAGTTATGGCATTCGGATACGTAGCAATAGGCACCCCCAAGGGCATGGAAGCAGAAGCTGTAGCCCAATCACACGTGGCACATGCTAACCACCCCGGGTGGCATCACTCCGCCACGTGCACACGCGGACGAGTCAGTCACTCAAACAAAGCAGCCAGCGCCACCACCCTCTACCACTCGCCCTCCCCCACCGCCCCGTCCTCTCCCACCTCCAGCATCTCGCACTCCCGCCACCCCTTGTCCACCACCACATCCGTAACACACCCCTCCGGCAGGGACCCCCACAACCGCAGCCCCGGAAGGCACCCCAGCACCCGCACCATCTCGTACTGCGTGTGTGCGACCACCCGCAGCCGCACCAGCCCACACCCTCCCTTCTTCTGCTGCTCCTTCTCCGCCTCAGGCCGCGCCCCCTGCCCAGCGCCGCTTGCGATGGTGTGAAATCCCCTCAGCGACAGCACCCGTAGCCCAGGCGGCAAGTGCGACGCTAGGTCGAAGCCCGGTCCGTCCATCAGCACCGAATCCTGGACCGGCACCCCCTGCCGCATGACTTGCAGGTGGAAGGCGCCCGCCTGTGCCACGTCCCTCCAGCGGTAGGTGAGCCGTTGCCAGCCCCCGGGGCCGTCCCAAGACTCGTGGGTCGGCGGAGGGATGGGCGGCAGCTGCAGGGGGGCGTGCGAAGGACAAGAGCCGGGTGTAGGGTGCACGGGCGCACGATGTGAACCAAGAGTGGGGTGCAGGCACTGTCGTTTCACGCATTGTGCTGTGTACCAGGTAAGAGCGGGCGTGGGTGTGGTACTGACTCCGTTGAAAAGTCCATTGTCTGTTCGTGAACGAGTTGCGTGGCGATTACCTGGGAGTGATACACATCACAACCTACCGGTATATGTCGTCGAAACAGTGTGTGGCAGGAAGCTGCAAACTATGGCCAGAGCGCGAGAAACCGCACACCGAATGAGGCCCAAGCAGAGGACGCACCTGCGTCATGGGGTCTTGGAAGGGGCTGGCTGCCTCGCTTGCAGGCGCGTTCCTCATATTGATCAGGGCCATGAGCCAGTTGGGGACCGGCATGGCAGACAGTCCGCCTCCGCCTCTGCTGCCGCTGCTGCTGCCGCCGCCATCACTGTCGTCGTCCTGCTTGCTGTCTGCAAAATTGCCAGGCTGTTCCTCGCCCCCACTGCTCTCGCCGCTGCCCCCGCCGCCGCCCTGCTTGCCGTCCACAGACCTGCCGGCCCCGCCGCCACCGTCGCCGTCTCCACCACCGTCCCCCCCACCGCCAGCGTCGCCGCCGCTCGGACGGTTGCCATTGTCACTGTCGCCCATGCTGCACCCATACCCGTCACCGCCCACAACAGCCGCGCCCCCCTCCCGTTCGCCGCCGTCCCCGCCACACCCCTCCCCCACACGCTCCTCCGCACGCCCCCTCTCCTGCCCCTCCCCGTCCTTTCCACCCTGCTCATGATACTCGGACAAGGTATCCCTCAGCTGCTCCATCCACGGCAGGGCATTATCGATCAGCTCCCGTGCCGTGCACTTTATCTGCGGATCGCCGTGCTGCTGCATCGTCTCCTCCATGCACTCCACCATCCTCTCCCGCACCTGCTCCACCCTGCCCCCACACTGCTCCCAGCACTCCTCGTACGCGAGCAGATGCCCCAGCGCCATGACCGAGCCGCAACTGCCCAACTCGAACAGCAGCCGCTGCAGCAGCTGTGCGGCACGCAGGTCTGCCAGCATGCCGGCAGGCACCTCCATGTCGCCGGGGCCCATCACAAACCTCACCCACTCGCCCTCTTCCTCCTTCTGCGCTCCCTCCTCCTCCTCCTCCTCCTCCTCCTCCCCTTGCGCCTCCTCAGATGCCTCCTCCTTCCTTCCCTCATGCTGTTGCTCCTCCTCCGCTCGTACCTGCTGTCCCTCCCCAACACCCCGGTGCTCATCCTGCGGCCCATCCTCTCCATCTTCCTGCCCCTGCCGCCCCGCCTCCTCTTGCTGCTCCTGCTGCTGCTGCTGCTGCGGCTGCTGCTGCTCCCTTTGCCGCCTCTCCCAGTTATTCGCCCGCTGCAGCATCCTCGTCGCAACGTCCCCCGCCCAGCGGCCCATCCACATCACCAGTCCCACCAGCTCATCGAAGGGCAGCATCCGCTTCTGTGTGCTGGCAGGGTGCGCGGTCAGGTGCAGGTAGCGCAGGGCGCGGAAGGACGGGAGCACCTCCAGCACGCCTCCCACATCGCCATGCCCTTTGTGTGGGTTAACGTTGGAAGGGCCGGTGCTGTGGCCGCCTGTGTTCGGCGCTTGGCTAGGGGTTTCCTGGTGCATGAAGGCTTCCGCCTGCATGGCTAGGGAGAGGGACCGGAGGCCGGGCATGGCTGCGGCCCACGTTCGCAGGTGGGCTGCTGTTGGTGTGTCGGTGGGGGACATGTCGGGGTCGAAGGAGAGCGCCAGGCGGGTGAGGGAGGTGAATGAGGAGAGCCTGGACAGGGGGAGGGGTGGGCGTGCGCAGAGGTGAGGGGACCGGTTGGGCGGCGGGGGAGGTGCGGTGGGTCCATGCACAGAAGGCGAGACAGCTGACGCAGGAGACCACAAGAGGCTGGCACATCACAGGTGCAAACCAAGTACTCGGTGTGTCGTTCTGTGCTCACACGCCTCGCTGCACCCCTTCACCCCCAAGCCGCGCCCGCACCCACTCATCCCGACTTACGCGCCCTACGCCCGACTGGTGATCGAGGGGTTGGGGCAAAGCACACGGCGGCACAGGCAGCCAACAGCCGTGCAAGCGAGAGCGACACCACATCCAGGGCCCACACAAAAAACGGACACGCCCGACTGGTGATTGCACTTCCCCGGTACGCCGCGAGCCACACTCCTCCCAGCCCACTCACCTGCCCCACGTCCACCTCGGCGCCGCCCTCCGCCTCCACCCCATCGTCCAGGGGTCCCCTCCATCGCCCTCGCCCTCGCCCCCGCCCTCCACAAACTGCTCCAGCTCCTCTCCCTCCTCCCCCTCCCCCTGCTCCTCTCCTTCCTGCTGCTGCTCACGCCGGTACTGCTCCCACGCGTCGGGCGTCTCTCGCCCCAGCCGCAGCACCAGCCGCCTCAGCCTGCCGCCGCTGCTGCCGCCAATCCCGCCCGGGCGGCCCCCGGCGGCGCACAGTGCACGCAGGATGTCTGGGTTAGCGGGCAGGGGTGCCACGTGTGTGGGCATGGCCAGCTCCCACGGTACGGCAAGGGAACGTACGGCAGGGCGGGAGAGGAACTGCACCAGGCTGTCCTGTGGGACGCAGGCGCGGGAGTTGAGGTGTGGAGTGGGGACGGGGGTTGGTCCAGGTGCAGGTGTGGACGCGGGCTACTCGTACGTGTGATGCTTGTGAGTGGGGTGTGGTAGCATATGCTGCAGGTCAAGCTAGGGCTTGGCGGCAAGGCAACTCTGTTCGCGGACAGGGAGTACTCGCTGTGAAAATCGAGATGAAGTCGTCTTTCTGGTTCCACGGGGCAGCGTAGCGCAGTAGCACGCACTGTGCGGCTGAAGTGCAGCAGAGGATAAAGCAGGTGTGCCGGCGCTCACCCGCTGCACCGCCTCCCAGTCGGCCCCAAGGGTGCAGTCCGCCGTGACAAGCTGTAGGCGCAACCGCTCCAGCTGCTGCGCACACACGCACACGCAATCGCAAGCATAGGCCACCCACAGCGGGTAAGGTATGATCGCAACCTGATGTGCCATACCATACTGAACGATGAACACAGCGTGCGGTTCTGGACCACTACTTACGCCATGATTAGTAGCAAGCGTTCAGGGACAAGCAGGACACGGCAGGCCTGGGAATCCAGCAACAGGAAGCGCGTAGGATACAGTGCAACCCAGGTCAGGGCCATGTGAATGTACACCTGCACGCTGTATGACCCCCACCGTGAGGTGGCCCAGGGCATCCCCCAGGCGCCCCAGGGTGGCCTCGTCGCACACCACCGGCCGCACGTGCAGCAGCCGCAGGTGCCGCAGGCAGGGGAGGTGCCTCAGCCGTGCCACGTGTCGGCTGGACATGAGGCCCGCCTCGATGTGGAGCTCTACTAGGTTCGTAAGGCACAGCATGTCGCGGATGTCTGCCGTCCGGTGCTGCTTGAGCTGGGGGAGCAGGGGAGGGAAGGCAGGGAGTGGGGTGGGAGCTAGGAGGGCAACGGCGAGGTACAGGTGTGCGAGAGGGGCAGAGGTACGACCTGGCCATGGGGAGAAGGCCGACGTTGGCCCTTTGGTGCTGTTTGAGCTGAGGGGGTAGGGCTAGGAAGGCAGGGACTGAGGCACTGACGTATGAGGAGATTGCTATCATATCAGGTGCAGCTAAGCCGTACCTCCCTACCTCGAATCTCAGGCTGTACAGCTCCTGGTCCACGTGCGACAGCTCCAGGCGGGTCAGTGCGCGCAGCTCCGAGAGGGGCTCCGTGAAGTCGTCCCGCAGCACCATGCGCAGGGTGAGGCTCCGCAGGCCCGTCAGGGCGGTCAGGGGCGCCAGGTTGTAGGGGGAGGCACGTGGCATGGTGGGCGGCGGCGGGGGGCCGGTGCGGCCGCGGCGGCGCAGGCGGGAGTTGGTGGGCGGCGGCTTGGACAGCAGCTGGAAACTGGGGTCCCAGGGGTCCTGGTGGAAGGGGTTGGCGTGGATACACAGGGTGCAAGGTGATCGCGATGTAGTGCTGCAGCATGGATACCGGTACGTTCCACGTGGTGGCTTAGGGTGCGGCATGGTGCTGTCAGGGCCCACGTGCTGCTCTTGACCCCACGCCTCCACTGGCCACCTGGCTGTACTGCATGAGTAGCGAATGGGCTGAATGCTGCACCCTCCGCAGCATGGCAGCGCAGCGCATGGACCGACTGCGGGCTGTACCCCGTCGACGCAAGACGGATGTTTAGGATGCAACGTTGCTGCGCTGCAAACGAGGCATGCAGGAGCCTCGACTGTTCAGACCTCCGGGGCTGCCGTGCACCTGGCTGCCGTACACCTGGATGCCGTACACGGCCACCCACCTGCAGGAGCGTGAGGCTGGTGAGCTGCGTCATGTGCGCCACCGCCTCCAGGTGGTCCCGCAGCGACGAGGGCCGCAGCAGGCAGCTGCTAATACACAGCTCCGCGTGGCGTGCGAAGGGCGGCAGGCGGGACGCAGCTGCCCGCAGCATCCCCGCCCATCCGGCGGTGGAGTGCTGGCGCGCCTCGGGGCACGTGGCGTCGTCGATGCGGTGGGAAAGCTGGGTCACACCTGAGGAGGGGTGAGGAGGAGGTCAACAGCTGAAAAGCAGCAAGGATTACCGGCTGTGGCGCTGCGCTAACGGTCATTGGGGTGAGCTACTGAAGGGGGACATTGCAAACCAATGCAACCACAATGCTGAGATAGGGATTGCGTTGTTTCTGCTCCAAGAGGTGAAGGGCCACGTGTGAAAGGGGCGACAGCGGACGGGGATCCGGGCAACCATGGGCGAGGGCTGGGGTGAACTCAAGTGTGCCACCTCGCGGCAGCCCTACCAAGAGGCAATGACGCATGCCAGCTTTTGCACGACATTGTTGCCAGCACCATGTCGTGAAGCGGCAGGCGTGCGCCGATGAGAGCGAGCAGGTCTGGTGGAAGCCATCGCCAATCTCGCATGCGACTGTCTCCTGCCTCTTCCGGACCCAGCCTTTCCGACTCCTCTTCTGCTAACATTGTCAAAGTGGTGAGCTTGGATTCTCAATGTGGTATTGAAGCCCGTTACAGATAATGCTAATAAGGAGGGGCGTTGCAGAGGAAACTGTGGAAAGTGCTCTTCCGCAACGCAAACAGTTCATCGGCGTCGACTAGAGCTAGGCAAAAGGTAGATGATTTTGCATCGGTAATAGATTTTGGGTCCACACAGGCCCACCACTAAGGCTGCATGTACGGCGACAGCAGGGGCTCACCCGGGTGAGAGGTTTAAAATCTAATAAACCAAAAAGACTTGCACATTCTATTGCTCGAAAGTTCCCCCTGGTCCCCACCAGCAGCCTGGTTAGGACCCTCTGCCCTCATCGGCACGCTCCCCACAGGCCCCCATACGAGCTACTCCTTACTACATATTGTGAGTTGTATGGAGCTGATGGCATTTGATTGCCACAGCTTGAAGACAGGCGGTTGAAGTAACTGGACGGCCTTCTGGGCAAGTCCTGGCTCAGTCCGGCGCGTGGCGCTAAGCGGGAAGGGAAAAGCTGGGGAGTGAGGCTGGATGAGGGGAGCAAGGAGGCTCACGCCAGGCATGTCGAATCGGCGCCCTTCAACACCGGTGCACTGAGTTGGCAACTCGGGCAAAACCCTTCAACCCTGCGTTCCAGGGCGGTGGAGCCACACAACCCTCACTGGTCCCGACTCTACCTAGGAAGGAAAGACCTGCGTTGGGTGCCAGGTGGAGTGCGTTTGCAGCCGTGTGAGCTGCAGTGCGGTACGAGTGCCAGCATGCAGGCAAGCACGCGGGCAGGCGTTGAGTTGCGGCAGGTTGCTGGCGCTGTCGGACGCTGCGCATGGATACGGCAGGCGACCACGTGCGCGCCCGTGCCACTCCTGCCTGCTCCTGCTCATTACATGTTGCGTCAGCACATCAGCAGGGTAGCCGAGTGCCTGCGCGTGTCAAGGAAGCTCGCCTTGGGCCTTGCCCTCTAAGACTGCCCTCCAGTATTAGCCTGCACGGGAATTAAACGTGCAAGATCAATGCTGGTAGCACTGATCCTACGCGTGTGACCAAGTGTGTTTGACCATGTGCTCCCTGGTCCCCTCCGGTCCACACTACGTTAATGGCCACCTTGGGCCACCGTGGGCCATCGTTCCAGCTCGTTCCTACCTCACAAGACAAACATGCCAACGGGAAGTGCGTGCAAAAGTTAATTCATTTCGGCTTTTTGCACACGGTTTGTGCGGCACAAAAACATGAAATGGCACCTCTGCTGGCTGCTGAAGGGTATACCCGGCACCCTCTTGCAAGGGTCCGCAGTGCAAAACCTCCGGCACTTGCGGCACGAACTACTGCCAGCCATGCGCTGACGCTGCTGGTACTTGATGTCATAGCACACACGCCCCCAACCACTGGGCCAGAGTAAGCCCGTTGGCACAAGCACTGAGCGTCTTGCAGCTCCACCCCATTGGAAGCCCCCTCCCTGTATGCACACAGCTCACTATCAGGCGCTACGCCCCATACTTTTGTCTCCCTATCACCCCGTGCAAGTTACGCACAGGTACGCATCGCAGAAGCACCCCTCCCGCCGGGCAGCCAGCTTAACACTCCAATTGCGACCAGAGATGCGCACCACAAACTCCGCAGAAACCCGCAACCCCACCTACCACAACTCCTGCCGTACGGCGGCCATCCAACCCTGGTTACGGTTCCTTATGCTCCTGCCGTTGATGACCCCCCATAAGCGACAGCCCCAACACACCACGCGCTGCACCATCAACATACCCACGGACACTCCCCACCAGGCCACCATTGCACCCTGGTTACGCTCCAGCCGTGAGCGACTTGCCCGATACCCACAGCCCCTTGGGCGCCGTCCGCTTGCCGCTCTGGACCCGAGCCCGGGCGCTGCCCGCCGTCTTGAAGCGCCGCGCCTTGGGCAGCAGGTCCTCCTTGAGGTAGGTGCTCACGATCTGTGCAAACACCGTCTCGGGCGGCCGCGGCGGCGACTCGTCCGCGTGTGCAGTGCCGGGGGGGGCGGAGGGAGGAGCTGCGCCGGTGGAGGGAGTACCGCCGGCGGAGGCAGTGGCGGTTGCGGTGCCGGCAGCAGGCTGTTGGACGAAAGGGGTGCCAGCGTAAGGGGTCGGGCGCGGTAGTTAGGGATAACTGGTGACAGGGGCAGCACACGGGGGACGGGGTCCTGGGCGGGACTGGAGGACATGCAGGGCGCACGACAGCCATCTGCCCAGGCGGTGCACAATTAAGCGTGACACAGTAGAGTGCAAACGGCACATCTTGTATATAGCGTTGAGCAGCGCCGAGGCAGCGCTGGAACCCACCTGGCCGTGCGTGGGGGGCATGAAGGGCGGGGCGGCGAAGTACAACTCCTCCTCCGCGTCCTCTGCCGTACAGGAAGGGGACAGCAGGGGACGTGGAATGCCAGGTCAGGGCAGCTAGGTTGTTGCAACTCCTAGCCTTTTGAAAGATACGCGGTCATCCGTGCAAGCCTACGGGCATGCCGCCACTGCCTCCCCTGGTGCCGTACTGTACGGCATGCTGTGATCAGTGCCCCCGCTGCCGATCGATCTCACCCATGTTCTCCGGCGGCCTCCACTCGTAGCGCAGGGCGGCCAGGCGGATGACGCCCTCGGGGAACTGCTCGAAGAAGATAAAGGCGCGCGGGTGGTTGGCGGCGGCCTCGGACCCAAACTCCGTCTTGTCGGACAGTTTCCTGACACAAAAATCAACGGGCACCGAGTCAAGCTAGCGGTCAAGTACGGCCGAGTACGGCATGTTGGCACGGAGAAGCCTTGGAGGCCTGCCTGTATAGCATGTTGGCCCCAGCCTCCAGACAAGCGTGCAAAACGCCGCCGCGTTCCATACTTGTAATAACCCGCCCCGCGCCCACCTGAAGACCTCCCTCGCGTCCTCGCAGCTGGACTCGCTGCACCCCGTCTCGCCCGCCAGCTTGACAAACTGCTTCTCGTTGAGCGTCAGCTTCTCGTCCAGCCACACCACCCGCCCCAGCTGCGCGTAGAAGTTGAAGATCTCCGCCAGCTGGTCCTCCTCCGCCGCCACGCTCTGCGCTCATCGCCAACACAAACAGAAAGCAACAGCAGGGCGGCCGTCATCGCCAGCAACAGCAGCTGTCTCAGATGCCTGCCCACAGTTACCGGTATGCTCTCCACCGCCACCCCGCACCCCGCACACCTGGACCCCCACCGCACCCTACCCACCTGCAGCGTGCACGTCTTACCACAAGGCGCACCCCGTATCCCACCACCTGGCCCATCGCCGCACCCCCCTCCCCTGCCTCCACTCATGGACCCTCATCCACCCTACCCACCTGCACCACCGTTGTATGGTACTCCAGCATTCGAGGCGTGAGCGGCTCCCGCATCCAACTCATGAGGAACAGGTCGTGCACAGCGATGCTATCGTAGTTGGGCTTTCTGGCGCCCAGCGTCACGCCCTGGGCCGAGATGGGAGGCCCGCTGGGTGCAGGTTGGTACTGCTTCCTTAGCCCCACCACTTGCTGCCTTCCCTGCTGGTAGGGCTGCGGTGACTGTGACGGTGTGTAATGGTGCTTGCTGGTGCTGCCTGTGGGCGAGGCGGGCACCGTGGGCGTTCGAGCCTCGCTGCCGTCGAAGCGATCGACGGTTAGTGGGTTGGCGGCTGTGGCGGCGGGGCCTAGCCGCCGGGTGCGGATGTCTGTGAGCAAGCTGGCGAAGGCGAGGGTGGATAGGTCGGCGGAGGGGCTGGGGGAGGAGAGGGGGTGGACGCCGCCGCCGGCTTGGCGGCTGGAGCGAGGTGCGGACAGGGCGCGGTTGTCCGCTGCGCCCGAGCTGGTGACGCGGTGTGGGTTAGGGCCCATGAGTGAGGGGTCGTCACGGAAGGCGAAGGTGCCTGAGCGGTCCACGCTGGACAGCGGGGCGCGGTGCTGCTGCTGACCCAGGGGCGAGGACCTGGTGGGTGGTGTGGGTTTGGGGGTGTTAGGCGGTACGACAGAAGACAAAGTCTACAAAATGGACGTGGTCGACCATGACGCGTGGGTTTGAGGGTGGGTACGGCGCCGTTGGCGCGGGAGGGCAGCAGCACAGGAGTGAGCTGTACGGAACGGTGGGCTAGTGATTAGTGAATTGTCGAGACGCAGGTTTCGATTACGAGCAAGGTATTGTTCTGCGTGTACGCGGCCCTGAATGATGTGGCTTGCAGCCTTGCATGAGCATAGAATGTTGGCACGTCGATGCGGCGTTGGGGCGATGTACTAGCATTTTCTGAAGAGGACAGATAAGGCTCGGCGTCGTACTGTGCCACTCTGTCACGGACAGCCTGTTGTTGGTGAGCCTAAAAACACGGCAATGCTGCTGTAGCTGGCATGTCTGACATGGGGACTGACGCTGACGCAGGGAGCGGAAGTGCCAATGCAGGAGCGAGGGGCACGTCAGCGAGAAGCAGGCATGGCGTGCAGGGAGCAGCAGCAGGCAACGGGACACGGGGGCAGCGCAGTGGCATTGTGGCAGCGGACGGGTGTTGCGTAGGCAGGTGTAGGTGGAGGGCAAGGCAGGCAGGGTGGACAGGCAAAGCAGGGTCACGGGCCACAGCACAGCACGCGGTGCAGCGGGGCATGAGCATGGCGTCACAGGGGCACGCACACGTGGCAAGGGCAACAGGCAGGCAGGCAGGCAGCTCACAGACCCATGGGTCACCCCCTGGGCGGCCAGGCGGGGTTCCGGGGCGGCAGGGGCCCCCCGGACCCGTGACCCGCACGGGCCCTGCCGACCAGGGGGGCCCCTCTGCTACCCTTGCCAATCCCTCCACAGCCCACCACATTTGATTCGTGGACAATGAGCTTGTGAAGAAGGGGCGGCAAGGTGAAAGCAGCAGGTCCGGAACCCCGCCCGCTGCGCCCTTGCACATGCGCAGTGCAGCCTGTGGCCGTGTGCTCATGCCACGCTACGCCGCACGCTGGGCAGCTGGCCCGTCCTGGCCGCCCCCCGCCCACCCACCCGCCCACCACCCACCCCCTTACGCACCCCAACCCGACCGCTCACCCACACGCCACCAGCACGCTGCTCCCCGCCTCCTCAGCCAACCACATGCCACATCCACACGCCACACGCTGCCTCCGCCTCCTAACACCACACACGCCCTCCGTAAGCAAGGCTTCTTCCTCTGTCACAGGTGACTCATGTAGCAGCTGCGCATCTCAGCAGCAATAGTTGCAGCTACATCGCCGCATCTTTCAGCGCCCTCACACTCCAGCTCTTGACGGGCTCTTCACAGTGCAGCAGTACAAACAAGACCTGGCTTGCAGACTCCGGTCCAGGAGCCAGTGGTGCCAGGGAGCTACATCTGACCTTGTGTTCCGCATTGTTCATGCCATGTCAAGGCACGTACTTCGCCCCAGCCTGCACAGTATACCCTTCGCAGACCACAAACAATATACGCCACGGCGCTACATGCCAACACATGCAGACCACGTGCAAGGCAAGAAAGGTTGATGCACATGCACGTCTTGTATGCGGCACAGCACGGAGTAGCCCCCCTCGTCTGCGGCACGGCGCGGCACAGGGTAGCCCCCCCCCCTCGCGTCAAGCCAAAAGCTGCGCACCCGTACCAGACAGTGCCCTGCCCCATGATGATCGCTCTATGCATTATGCCACGCGCATCTCGTCGCGCGCGGTCAGCGTCCCTCCGAGGTTAGTTGCACGACGGGCGCCTACTGCCAGCCTTCTGAGAAGGGCAGAAACACATGCCGCATACCAACCCGCAGCAAGGCAATCGCCACCCCACTACACCAATCGGTCGCTCGCTTGTGACGCGCCCTCAAACACCCTGTAAAGTGGTACATCTTGCAACGCGCGTCAACAACCGACGATGTAGCATTGTGCTTTGACTACCGGCCACGTCATCCTGGCGCCCCAAGTCACCTGCACCTCCCACGCATACCGCCACACAACCCCAAGCCCACCCATGCCCCGCTTTCCTGCCCAAGCGTAACTTACCTGTCCTGCAAGGCCCACCCAGTCCACCCCTCCCATCATGCTCCTTGCCCTATTGCCTTCTCCCCCCATGCAGTATGTTGCACAGCCCTGCTGACCTGACACCCGGCGCTCCTCCTCCTCCTCCCGCTCCCGCTCCCCCGCCCAGCGGCGGCTTTCTCCCGTGCAGCGCACTCCCAACCGCTCCGCTGCTGCTCATGACTGCTCCATCCGTCCCTGAGGCCCCTCCCCCGCCTCCGCCCTCCTCCGCGTCCGAATCATCCCCGCCCTTGGTGCCCCCGGGACTGGCCCCTGCGGCGCCCCCGCCTCCGCCCCCGGAGCCCGCGGCTGCTGCAGCAGCTGCTGCCCCCAGGGTGCCCCCCAGGTTGGTGGTGGAGGCCATGGTTGAGGGCAGGCCCATGCCCACAACGCTCTGCAGCAGCTGCTTGTTGTTGCGGCCGCGGCGCACTTGGGCTTGGAGCTGCGGGTTGAAAGAGTGGAGGGTGCACGGGGCATGGGGTTAAGCGCTGTGCAACTAATAGTAGGATATAAAATGCATGGCTGTTACAGCCGGGAGCCGTAACTTCCAGGGCGTACGGGGTGGCCTGGGGAATTGGGGATACACGTGTTTGGTGCCGCTCGTCAAAGCGAGCTATGACCTGGGGAACCTACCTGTGTCGTGAGCTGCTTGTAGTCGTACAGCTGGCCGCGTAGGGCCTCCACCACCTCGCTCTCCTCCTGTAACAGCAAACGCGCCAGCAGTCACATTAAAGAAGACGGACGAAACAGGGAGCCGGCGGTGGGGCAATTGCTGTGGGGCAGTTGCAAGACCTTGCACAACAGGAGGCAGCGCGACTGGAGGCGTCGGGACATTACGCAAGTCAGCCTGCGGACATGAGCCAAGCCTGCAGAGCCCCGGACCCACCTCGAGCCTCCGCCGCAGTCCACTCATGGACCCAACAGCCTCGTCCCGCTCCGCCTGGGCAGCCTTCAACTGGTTCTGCGGTGGTAAGACACAAGAAGGCCCGCTGACCGCGCATGTGCGTGTGATGCACATCGCCTGGCCTCGTTGTCCTACGACACCGTACGGCAACCTTACATACCGTACTGCAACAGAGCTTGCAATTGCACCTCGCTGTTACTTGCACAGAAGCCCACACACGCACAGCAAGCAACACCCGTTCCGTTCGCACCCTCGCTGCCGCGCCTCCATCCCTCCCTCTTCCCTACCTCCCCCTCCCCCCCCGCCCCACCTCCAGCTGCTCCTCCCTGCTGCTGGCCTCCCGCACCGCCCTCGCCAGCGTCTCCCGCTCCTCCGCCAGCGCCCCCCGCAGCGCCTCCACCTCGTTGGACAGCTCGCTGCGGCCGCTCTGCAGGCCCAGCCGCTCCGTCCGCAGCCGCTCGTACTCCGCCGCCAGGTTGCGCCGGGCCTCGCTGTTGCGGCCCAGCTCCACACGCAGCTCCTCAACCTGAGGTGAAGGTGCCGGAAGGTGCGGCCAGGTGCGGGTTGTTGTGTAAAGCATGGCCAAAGCAATCGGCTGCCAATGGGTCCCTGATCAGCCCCAAACCCCCGGTTTTCGCACCCTTACCTGTTTTATGCTGACCCAGGTTACTCCCACGCATTTCAGCCACACCGCCTTGCCCACCCACATCCATGTCCTCACTAGCGCACTGACCCACCTGCCGCCGCAGCTGCCCCGTCTCCCTGCCATCCCGTACCCACGTCCCCTGGTGTTAACCCACCTGCTGCCGCAGCTCCCCTGTCTCCCTGCTGCTGCTGACCGCCAGCTGCTGCAACGCGCTCTCCGCCCGCGTGGCGATGTCCGTCTGCCGCTGCAGCCGCTCCCGCAGCACCTCCACCTCCAACGCCAGGCGCGCCGTGATGCTGTCGTGCGGGCTGCCCTCGCGCGCAAGCCATAGGTTGTAGCTGTCCGGTGCACCCGGCGCAGCCGTTGGGTTGCCGCCCCCGCCCGCCCGTGCAGCAGACATGGCGTTACGTAACGTGTAATGCCCGTTCACGGCGGACGAGTGTACGGAGTTTGCCACATGTCGGCCAACCTTGATCACCGCCGCGGGCGCGGAGCCAGGCCGGTTGAGAGGGTCAAAGTCCATGGCGGCTACGGCGCGGTGGTGGGCGGCGGAGGGGGTGGCGGAGTAGATGCGGGTGACGGCGCCGCCGGAGGCGCCGGTGGGGGTTGTGGGCGGGCGGGAGGAGTGCGGGCTGGTGTAGCCGGCGCCGGAGACGGAGCCGGGGGTGAGGACTGAGCGGCCGGGGGAGGGGGCGGGGGAGGTGAGGGAGAGGCGGTCGAAGGCGGTGGGGGGCGCGGTGCGCACCAGCATGCCACTGTTGCGCTCGGTCATGACTAGGGAGGCGTCCCCCGAGCGCAGGATGGAGGGGGACTGGTGCTTGCGGCCGGGGCCTGGGGCGCCGGGGCCGGAGCCAGGCCCTGCGCAGGCAACGAATGCACACAAGGCGCAGACGTCGTGGGGTTTCGGAAGGTGGTGAGGTGAGCTGCCTAAGTGACTGCGCTTATTCCGTGCGCACAACCTGTGCAAGCCGCCACGGCCATTACACAACATACAGGCAGCAGCACGGCTCCACTCTTCCCTGCACCCGCCGCCCTCCGCCGACACTCCTGCCCATCCGCACGCCCTCAGCCGCTCCCCCCTCCCTGCCTGCCTGCTGGCACCACACTTGAGCCCCTTCCGCTAACCCACGCGACCACAGCCACGCACCTCCAGGTAGTCCGTCCAGCGCTCCGTGAAGGTGCCCATGCGCCCCCTGCTGGCACGGTGGTCCAGCTGCACCGCATGCACGGCCATGAGGTGCAGCTGGCCCCCGCCCTGCCCCTGGCCCGCCGCCACCAGGAACTCCGCCACCAGGCCCAGGATGCGCTGCCCGTGTGCGCGCTCCACGAAGGACGCCACCGCCTGCAGCAGCTTGGTCACGTCGTCCCGCACGCGACGCGGGGCGGGCAGGGAGGAGCTGATGCCTGCACGGCCAGCGCGGAATGCAGAGGATTATCAATTGGCCGGAGGTTCATGCATGGCATCATGGCACAGTGCCTTGTCAGCAGCAGCATGAAGTATAACCAGCCTGGCGGCCAGCAGGACTGCACGGGCGTGGGTGCAGCTGTGACGTGGGGCGTAGACTGGCAGCCGTGCTGACAGATCCATCCTTCAACATCAGTCCGGTGTCAATGCGGAAGGTACACCCCACCGTCCCCACGCACAGTCCCTTGAAACCCAACTCGCGCCACGCTGCGCCGTGCACAACCCACCGTCCGGCTGGCCGTACGCAGACACGTCCTCCCCGCTGTCCTCCACCACCCCCGCCTCCTCGTCCGCCTCCCGCCCGGGCCCCTGCCCCGCCCTGCCGCTGCTGCTGCTGGCCCTCCGCGGCTCCAGCAGGCCCATGGCAACCAGCTGGCTCTCCACCAGCAGCTCCTCTGCCGTCAGGGTGGAGGGCACGGGGCCGTCGGAGCCGCCGTGGGGCCCGGAGGCGGCGGAGCCGGGGCGGGCGGAGAGGGGCCGGGCGGAGGAGGCCGGCTCGTCAGAGTCCGACAGCTGCGGGGGCGGCGTTTCGGGGGCGTGGCGGTGAGGCTACCGATACCTCGATGTGGGTTGGGGTGGTGGGTTAGCGCTGTGTGCGCTTGCACGTGCTCTGCGAACTGCGATGCTTGTGGTACGACATCAGGTGGTTTAGGGTGTTGGGCCACTCACCGGCTCTGGGATGAGTGACCCGGGGTCGTCAAAGGCGTGGGTGTAGCGCGCGGAGAAGCGCCGGGCCAGCACGGTGCACAGCGGGCCCTCCTGCACGTCGTATGCTGAGATGTAGCGCATGTCCTTTTGGGGCACCACGAAGGACTGGATGCAGAACAGGTTGTCGGGGGGCGGGGCTGTGGACTGCGGGTCGGCGAACTCGTAGGGGCCGCAGATGGTGGCGACCTAGGGGCGCGGGGATGGCGTTCGGAGGACGGCGTTTGCAGCGAGCTGGGCAGGTAGCGAGGTGCGGATGTTCCTGCTCCGCTCCGTCAGTACCTTGCTGCACTGCCCGAGCATGCTCACGAGCATGTGCATGTGTGAGTTCTTACATGGTTTTAGGCGGGTTAGGCCATGGCATGCTGGCGGCCTTGGGCTTACCAGGTCCTGGAGCTCGGGCCGCTTCAGCAAGCGAGAAACTCCCGTGGAGTAGTGGGCCACAGCTATGTACCCGAACGGGTTGATGTGGGGGTCAAGGACGTGGAGTGTAGCAAAGCGCTGGTAGATCGCCTGTCGCGTGATCTCGTGTGCGCTGAACCGGGACACGCATCCGTCACGGTTTGTGTAGTAGTGCCCCAGCACGCGCCCGGACTTCATCAGCACCGTGTCCACCATGTGCAACCGCAGTTTCAGACCAGCGCTCTGGAAGGGCCACCAGGCGTAAGATTAAATGCATTCGGAGCTTTTGGTGTCCAACAGAGTGTTGCGGATAGCAAGCATGCGCTATGTTGTTGGCCAGGGTCAACTGCCCGCGTCCTGCATCCAGCACCCCAAGCCCAGTAGCAACGGCAAGAGCTCCATCGCAGATGCTTACCGATATGAACAGGTCCAGCAAGGCTGCCCAATTCTCGGCGTAGTCCCCGAGGGGACCGGGAGCACCGGGCGACGCCATTCTGGTACTCCCAAGGGGCTGGGTTGACTGGTTTGCTATGTGACTACATGTGCATAGCAGCTATCGTTGAAGTTCATTGAATTGCATTTGACTTTCGCCTGGTGTGCTGCGACCAGCGTTACCAGCAATTTGCAGCTTGGCAGCAGGGAATGCGGCCAAAGAAAGTACACGTTACTGCCCTATGCCAAGCGCATCACTGCGATTTTGCCTGCACTATAGCCTGGGCGCACCAAGCCCGTCGCTGGGGGTCGTTGAGACTTAGAGATTGTTCAGGCCCTGCAACGGTTGCATGTCTTGTGACCCTGCTTTTGGCAACTTTCAATAATGGCTAACAACGTATGAACAGTCTTTATTGTGCCTCAGTTGGAGGACTCCTCTGGAGGACTCCCCTGCTCCTTCGCACGTTCCTGCCGTCACTTGCCACACGCAACCCTATTAAACAATGTCCAAGACAGACCAGCATCCGTTTCACGACGCCCCCTGATACTACTGCTGCGCTAGCAGCAGCCGAGCACCAACGTCCAGGGGTACACGCAAGTCGTCAAACGGTGTAGGACCCAGCATGACAACGTACAGGAGAGTCCCGTCAGTTACCTCACTGCCCTCATACTTCAGCACGTGCCAGCCTCTTGAAACCCCTGCAGTTAGCGACAACAGCAGCTTATGCTGGGCCTATTCGCCAGAGCTGTGCTCAAGGCCTTCCAGCTGCGCTTGGCCGCTTGTATTTTGAAACGACCGGACAGGGGGCACCGAGTTCCTCCCCGGTTCCAGTGGGAAAGCACCACTAGCTGTAGGAGGTAGGACCTCAGAGCTAGAGCAGAGAGGGGAGCGACAAGCACGACTCAGGTAGCTGCTAGGGACGTCTATGCATCCACAGCCCGCTACCGTGTTGATCGGTACTGTATTGGCGACCGGCGCACGGGCATAGCGCAGCTATGTATCCTGAGACGAGCACTGCCGTACAGGTAGATCCCAGTTGCATGGCTCTTGGTATCCAAGTGTCTAAGCACTTCGGCTTCTTATACGGAAGGAAGCTCCGTAGCTTGCATTACAGCAGTGGTAAGTATAATAAGGAATACAATAGCTTAATGGCGCATAGCCCTGTGACACTCCTCCCCACTTAAAAGCGAGAGTCCCTGCGAGCTCCAAGGCTGTACGGCGGGCAGCGCGAGAGAGGGGGTCAAGCCAGGTCATAAGACACGAGTAGCTGGGGGCTGGCGGCACGAAGGGCAGAGCCACCTGCCTACTGGGGTGCGGAAAAGACGGGGTGTAAGGCACTTTAAGTGATACCCCTTGTCGCAACCGTCACACAGTAGCATGGTGGGCGGGACGTCAGGCCTTCCACAGATCTCACAAGGAGTGTCGGGATCCTGAGCAGGGTCCACAGGGTCTGCGGCCGCTTGAGATGGGAGCTTACGCTTGCGCTCAGTTTCGACTGCACGATCCATCCAGTACATGTCAATGGCAATGTCTGGTATGGACAGCTCAGGCTCGTAAGTGGCCTGTGTGGCATCGCAGCCTTCCCACTGCACCAGGTATTCCAGTATCGTTTTCTTGCCACGTGTGACTTCACGGTGTCCAATCACCTTGTCAATGGCGAACTGGGGTGCGCCATCAATAAATGCAGCTGGTGTGGGGATCACGTGGTCAGCGTCCCTGGAGCCGTTATAGGGCTTGATTAGGGAGATGTGGAACACGTTGTGTATCTCAAAGTGAGCAGGGAGAGCCAGTTGTACTGCTGTAGGGCCAATAAGCTTGGTGACCTGGAAGGGTCCCATGAAGCGGGGCAGCAGTTTGGGGCACATTTCCTTCTTGGAGCCAGGGTAGCGGAAGGTAATGTTGCGTGTGCTAAGGAGGACCTTCTGGCCTACGTGGTATGTGGCATCTCTCCTGGACTGATCGGCATAGTGCTTGTAGCGCTCTTGTGCCTCCTTGATGAAGCGTTTGGCACGCGCAAGGTGCTCCTGAATGGTGGCACAGTAATTGCCTGCGGCAGGGACACGTGTGGGGTCTCCCATGGTGGTGGGGAGCCGTGGGTGTCGGCCGTAGTTGAGGTAGAAGGGCGTGCTCTTAATGGCAGCCTGGTAGGTGTTGTTGTAAGCAAACTCAACAAGTGAGAGCTTTTCGTCCCAATCGCGATGGCAGGGACTTACGTAGTTTCGGAGGATTTCCTGAATGGTTCGGTTGACCCTTTCGGTTTGCCCGTCGGTTTGCGGGTGGTAGCTGCTGGACAGGTACTGTTTTGCACCTGTGAGTCGCACGACCTCTCGCCAAAAATGGCTTACAAATTGTGGTCCACGATCGGACAGGACTTCCGTGGCAAAGCCATGGTGGCGAACGACGTTGTCGACATAGAGCTGTGCGAGCGTCCTCGCGTTTGCCTTATCAGTGGTAGGCGCAATACGGCACATCTTTGATAGGCGGTCGACGAAAACAACGATTGCGTTGTATCCTGCCGGGGTTTCCGGCAGACTCGTGACGAAGTCCATCGAAACAGCTTGCCATATGTGTTCCGGGACTGGGAGGGGCTGGAGCAAGCCGCCGGGAGCGCTATTAGAGGGTTTATTCCTTTGACACAAGGGGCAACTCGCCACGAAGTGTCGCACGTCCCGATGAAGGCCGGGCCACCAGAACTCGCGGCCGACGAGCTCGAGGGTACGTTCAGACCCGCGGTGACCGGCATAGGGAGCATTATGGAGCTCAGAAAGGATGCGGCTGCGTAAGTTGTGCTGATCAGGCACGTAAATCTTGCCCTTGCGGCGGTAAATTCCGTCCGCGTCACGGTTAATTGAGTAGCGTTCGCAGACTGAAGGGTCATTAACCCATGTATCAGTCAAGTAGGAAGTCAGGATGAGGGTCGGCAAGTCGGACTCGATAGCAGCAGCGGTGGTGGCAGCGACACGTGCCAGTGCGGCGTGTATGCGACTGATGGGGTCTGCCACGTTGATACGACCAGGTCGGTATTCCCAAGTGTAGTGGAACCGGCTGAGGTACTCCAACCAACGAACCTGACGGCGGGACAAGCGTGAAAGGTCCCGTTGCTTGTCAAGGTATGTGTTGGGGTTATGGTCGGTGACCAGGGTGATTGGTGGTCCTTCAAGGTAGCAGCGCCACTCCTTAAGAGCGTTGATGACTCCAAGCATCTCTTGCTCTGTGGTAGTGTAGTTGCGTTCAGCAGACGTGAACTTGGCGCTTTGGTAGGCAACTGGGCGGCCGTCTTGCATGAGTACGGCACCAGTGCCATGTAGGGATGCGTCAGTTATGACCTGAAACGGTGCATTGACGTTTGGTAAGGCCAGCACGGGGGCGTTGGTGAGTGCATGCTTCACGCCATCAAAGGCCTTTTGCTCTGCCTCACCCCATTGCCAGGGTGCTGTGCCAGTCAAGGCTGTGAGGGGGGCAACGAGTGTGCTGTAGCCTTGTATGAACTTGCGGAAATAGTTGGCAAGGCCTAAGAATCCACGCAGGGCTGAGACCTCCTTGGGTTCAGGCCAGTTGCGTACGACAGCCACCTTGGCTTCGTCAACTTTGAGGCCGTCTCTGCCAACGATCATGCCAAGGAACTTCAGTTCTGGGCGATTGAATTCGCACTTGGATTGCTTGGCATAAAGCTTTTGCTCACGTAGCACCTGAAACACAGCTCGTAGGTGTTCTTCATGCTCTTCTGGTGTTTTGGAAAAAACAATAATGTCGTCCAGGTACACCAGAACGAATTTGCCAACGTACGGTTGGAAACAAGCGTTCATGACCGTTTGAAAAGTGGCGGGAGCATTGGTAATGCCAAAAGGTAGGACCAGGAACTCAAAATGACCAAGCGGCGTACGGAAAGCCGTTAGG
The DNA here is from genome assembly GCA_036984285.1 of Chlamydomonas sp. KOR1. Classification (NCBI taxonomy): domain Eukaryota; kingdom Viridiplantae; phylum Chlorophyta; class Chlorophyceae; order Chlamydomonadales; family Chlamydomonadaceae; genus Chlamydomonas; species Chlamydomonas sp. KOR1. The sequence goes on along the minus strand of BQMZ01000124.1, from coordinate 122,896 downwards.
GGTCTGTCCTTGGGGTCCAATAGGATTTGATGGTACCCTGACTGCAAGTCGATTGACGAGAAGACCTTGGCGCCGGCAAGTGCGTCAAAAAGGTCTGCAGGGTTGGGGATGGAAGCACGGTTTTTGACTGTTTGCGCATTGAGGCGGCGGTAGTCAACGACAAGGCGTAGGCCCAAATTGCCCTGTTCCGCAGAGCCCTTGGCGGCGAACAGGATGGGGGCACCCCAGGGAGATTTGCTGGGTTGTATAAAGCCTTTGTCGAGTAATTCCGTTCAGCGTTCCGGTCTTCCACAATATTACGAATTTCCCGGCCGTACAGGCCGGTTCTTAGGATTTTGGGGGTCAAAATTGTATGCGAGATTAGGATTTCTATGCAGCTTGCACCTGAAATTGTAGGCGGTACTCAGACAATTTTTTCAAGGCAGCCGTAAGAGTTGTAGGCAAGTTCAGGGCGCTCATCACCAAAGGCACACCCCAGGGAGTTCCCCTGGGCGTATCGGTACAGACGTACAGTGTGCGTGCGTGTGAGCGCATGCATACAGCGCGCTTGGCTGTCATGGTCCCGTGCGCGTGTACCCCAAGTGTACTCCACAGCCACGCTGCTGCTTTGCCATGCGGGTGCTTGGGGGTATGGGGCAGGGGGGCTTGCCCCCCAGAAAATATTCACGGACTTGCAATTTTTACGGCCAAAATTGTAAGCAGTACTTCGACAATTTGCGGCAGGGAGGGTCCAAAATTGTAAGCGTTTAGGATTCTGTTCCAGATAAGACCGGAACACTGATTCCGTTATTTGTTTCTTGAGCTCTTCGAGTTCTGCAGGGGAGAGGCGGTACATGCGCTGGTGGGCAGGTTGTGCACCGTCAACCAACGGGATAGTGTGGCCAATGCCCCGGTCAGGCGGTAAGCCTTGGACAGGTTGGAAAATATCCTTGTAGTCGCCAAGTAGAGAGGCTAATTTTGTTTCGGGGATGAGGCCATGTACGTTGCCATTCTCGCCTGTGGGTAGTGGGTTACGGTCACTGTCATGGGTGGAGACCAGCCCTGCCCAAGGTGCTAAGGCGTCTTGTGGTCGTACCATGACTAGCAGTGCGTCATTGGGGTTCTTTTGGACCAAGCGTCTTCCTGCTTTGGCGGAGACGATTTGGGGTACAACACCGGAGGCTAGTGCAGCACAGATGCGCTGATGCGCTGGCTGTTTTGTGCGCACCTCCCCACTTAGAAGGTGAGGGAGGGTGTGGCCTTGAGCAACCAACTCAAGTTGCTTTTGCCTGCCTTGCGGTGTAGGTGTGCGCAGTGTGCATGTGCGCTTCGGTATGTCAAGCAGTGCCCCGTTGGCATTTAGCCAGTCCATGCCCAGGATGATGTGGATGTTGGGGAGCACGGTGTTCATAACCAGTGCAGGGACTGCTTTTGAGTATTTTTGTATGTGCAACGGCACATGTGTTTGGCCAAAAAGGGGCTCGTGTTTACCTCCTGCAACTTCAACTGTGGTGGCAGTGGACGGGTGTACAGGGGAGACCCCTTGTACGCACCGAGCGTCCACAATGGTATGCGAAGCACCGGTGTCGATCATTGCAGTTGCCCGATGGTGACCAATCTTGCATTGGAAAAGCAATGCATTATCTGCTTGTATAGCTCTTAGGCATGGCTGTTGGGCTGCATCATGGTAGATGTGAACTGCATAAGGTGCGGTAAACGAGCCGATAGTGGTGCCTTTTTGGTAAATTGTGACCAAGGCAATGGTTGGGCATAGGCGTTTAATAAGCCTGCTATGCCATGCTGGGACAGCGAACGTAGCTGACGTCTGGAATGGGTTAGTGGCCTTGCAACGCAAGTAGTGCTTAAGCCAATACCTAGTTTGTCTGTCAGGAGGCACAGCAAACATATGCTGGCCTGCTGAGTTGTGTGCAAAGAAGCGTGCAGAAAGCACATATTGGGTGGCAAAGTTTCTGGCCGGGTTCTTACATGCTGCGACAAGAGCAAAGGGCCGACCCACGGCACGCTCAACGGCAGCACACGCCACGGCACAGAAAAACACTTCGGGCTCTGGCACTTCCTCACATGCCACAGGGGCATTGGGGACTTCGGCCATACCCGGGGCCTCAGGTAGGCCACCGCCTGCTACCCGGCCAACGCCCTAGCCACGCTTAGCCACACGCGGGTTGTGCACGGGGCACAGGCCGTAACGGGTGCGGAAACCCTCCGCGGCGCACTTAGTGCAGAGGCCCAGGGCCCGCATCTCCTCGGAGGTGGGGGCGGGGGAGCCGGGGGCAATGGGCACGCGGGGGTTGGCGGGGCCGTCCGCAGGGCGCTTGCCGTTGCCAGAGGGGCCAGCGCCAGCGTTGCCGCCAATGGTGTGCCAGCCGCCACCACCACCGCCGGTGCGCGCCTCACGCATCTCGCGCAGCACCTGCGATTTGCGGGTGAAGGCAGTGGAGTGATACTTCTGTGGGCGCGAAGAGTGCTTGCCGTGCTTGAACGAGTGCTTGCGGGGGCCCATCTTGGCAAACGCAAGGACAGGTTCGGGGTGCACAAAGGGCACGGCAGCAGCGGGCGCAGGGGTGTGGGTGTGTGCGGCAGCAACAGAGACAGAGGCCTTGGCCGCCTTCCAGCGGAATTCGGCGGCATAAGCAGCATCAATGGCTTGTTCTAGGGTCGTATGCCGTTTGTCGTTTGTGGTTGCGCATTGCTTGGCAAGTGGGGGGCACATGTTGCGCATGAAATAGTACACCTGGTCTGCCGGTGCCATGCTGGGGGCGTCTAGCAGAATGGTACGGAAGCGCTGCACGTAGTCAGCAACGGGCTGACCGGGCAGCTGCATTGCTTCGGGAGAGTCAAGGCGCATACGGGCTTCGTGCTCATCGTGGGTGAGCAGCGGGTTGCGATAAGTGCGCAGGAACTCGTCACGTAGTAGGGAGTCGGTCAGCATGCGACCCTTGTGTGCGTATGCCAGCTTAAGGGAGTGGAACCACCTAGCGGCTTTGCCCTGGAGAAAGAACTGTAGGTGGCCCACAAGGGACATGTTGTGGGGCCGCAGGTAGGCGGTAACAGTGTCGTACCACACTTCATGGTCTGCGACAAGCTTGCTGTCATGCCGACTGTCCCCAGACAGGGTCGGTGGACGCGGAAGTACCCTGGATGCAGCGTGCCCCGATGCGTCACCATGGGACGAGGCAGGCATGAATGGTGCAGGTGTACCCCCGGGACTCGCCTGCTGCATGAGCTCGCGCAGGTCGGTCTGGGTGTTGCGCACATCCGTCAGCTGCTCCGACAGCAGCTGGGAGGCGTTGTTGTTAGCCGCCTGACCGTTGGTGATGACGTTCAGGGTGGTCTGCATCTGACCGGCGGTGGCGGGCGCGTTGGGGTCGAAGGGCCCAGTGCCAGCGCCAGCGCCAGCGGGCGGGTTAGACACCACAGCCGCAAAGGCCGGGCCGAGCGGACCGTTCAGGCCGGGCACCGGGCCAGGGGCCATGGGGTCCTGCGCCGCGTCGGCCGAGCGGAAGCTGGCCTCCGACATGGGCGAACCGGGACGGTTCTGGTTCTGCTGATGCGCCATTGAAGTAGATGACGGGAGAGTTGAGGAAGATGAAATCTAGAGACCGCTCGAACGAGAGCAATCGCACCAAATGTAGGAGGTAGGACCTCAGAGCTAGAGCAGAGAGGGGAGCGACAAGCACGACTCAGGTAGCTGCTAGGGACGTCTATGCATCCACAGCCCGCTACCGTGTTGATCGGTACTGTATTGGCGACCGGCGCACGGGCATAGCGCAGCTATGTATCCTGAGACGAGCACTGCCGTACAGGTAGATCCCAGTTGCATGGCTCTTGGTATCCAAGTGTCTAAGCACTTCGGCTTCTTATACGGAAGGAAGCTCCGTAGCTTGCATTACAGCAGTGGTAAGTATAATAAGGAATACAATAGCTTAATGGCGCATAGCCCTGTGACACTAGCCCCACACATACGTTGCAGCACAATTCGTGCACCAGGTCTGCACAACCTTCTGCACACTACACATGGCACGTATAACGGTAATCTCATTACCGGTAGGAGCAAAGAATTTCTGTAGCAGCATGCCGAATGCCAACATCATTATGGTCCGTGCAACAACCCAACGACCAACTCCCCTTCCTCCACCTCCCGCCTAAAGCAGGGTGCGCGTGCCGGGCCGCAACATTCCGTACGGTTTACCAGGGTGTACGAAACAGGTGACAGCCGCCTGCTCACACGTCGTACCCAGGCAGTATGTCCTCTTTTGTCCCTACCCTGTGACGACGGTGCCAGGTTCGCGGGCTGACCCTCCCCTGGTGCCAGGCTGGCTGACAGCAGGGAAGACTCCCCTGGCTGACAGGGCCCTGCCGGCTAACATGACGGCGATTTCTTGAGTTTGACGGCGTACTGCCACATGTTACGTGGCGGCTGCTCCTGCTCTACAACCGAAACGTTGGCGGTGCCTTTTGGCGCCGTTGAAGATGCCGGTGCCGCCCACCACAGGGCTGAAGAAGGTCGTGTTCTGCGGACAGCAGGATGCAATAATGAGTAACGGAGCAAAAGGAGCCAGTTGCCACCAGTGAGGCCACGCCTCGCACTGGTCGCCTGGCAGATACAGTATACGTCATTATCTTCATCTTAGTTCTATATATCAAGCTACAGGAGACGCAATGCACGCTGCAGGCAATAGCGCCTGCTCATCAACGCTCGCTGGTCGCCAGTCTCCACCCGTCCTCCCCGTCCACCGTGTGCATTACAAGAAAGCCAAGCCAGCATGTACGGTGCCAGCTGTATGTACATAGCAAACGCCTTCGTTTTCGCACATGAACGAGGGGCTCACGTGCCAAACGAGCGACGGGCGCACAAGCTCACGTACCGTGTAAGGGAAGGGCCCCACAAAGGTGACCGACCCGGCGGAAGGTCCAAACTGCAAAAGCAGAAGCACAATGCAACTGAACAGAGCGGGAAGCTAGCCAGAGACTGATGCGTGACGGAAGAAACGGAAAGAGTCAGCCTGGGTCAGCAGGTTTTGCACAGCCAAACAGGTGCGTGTGCCAGCTGCTGTGCGTACATGGGGCATGCTGTAGTAATACACAGTCCACGGCACACGTGCACCTCCGTCATACTCCAGAAGGGGTGCGTTCCTGGCAATCGGCTTAGCGTACCGGTACGGCACCAAATCGCGAACCCATACAACCGTACACATGCACACGTGCGTCGCTAGACTACATTGGCCAGGGTACTCACGTCAAGGGTCGTAGCACATCTTTCGGCAACGTACGCGGACTCGTTGAACTGGAAGCACGTGCTGTACGACAGGCCAGCCTGCATTGCATGCACCGACGACGAACAGGCAACAAGGACGAGCAATCGGTGCACAGTGCGGCGTGCCGTGTTCCACGTGCAGGGCACGTGCGTGCACAGGTGCCAAGACACATGTAAACTCGCTGGGTATGTGGTGGCCTACGGCTCTTGGTGCTACTTATGCATTCTAAGACATCATCACCTGCTATTTCTGGTACGCTGTAAGACACAATCCGTAGCTCCGGCTAGTTGCCGTGCCCCAGTAGTTCTCCCTTCCGGACCCAGACCCCCCCCCCCCAAGCACCCACCAGCTCAGACGATTTCAACACGTTGCTCTGGTTGACGAAATATATCCGATCTGCAGAGCGGCAGCCGGTGCAGGACAGCGCTCAGCCTGCCACGCTCGCATACGACTGCTGGCCAGGTTGCTGGCGACAGTCATGCATGGCTGCGTTGCGCGGCGCGGTATCGTGCCGTACAGGACGGCATGTACGTGCGTATGGCACGTACGTACGGCCGGAGCCCCTGACACTGCCTGACATCGTACGGCGTGTGAAGCAAGTACCGCTGGCGAACGTAAAGGCCCTTGCTGGGCCGCTGCGGAGCTTGCCTGGGCCCTCAGCCAGGCCGTTCGTTCCCCGCCGGTGGGCGTGCGTGTACTTGTGGGTGTTGGTGACACTCCTAGCTGCTGTGCCGGCAAGCACCAAATGAGCTTACTTACGGAACCGTACGACCCGCCATCGAGCGATCCCCAGTCCTGCGGAGTGCGATTCAGTCTTCAGTGCGTGCATGTACCGGTACGGCAGGTGGCAACACACATACGACCAATGTACGACGTACGTTAAGCTCCCAGCCAGCTGACTGCCGCGCGGCGCCAGGCTGCGCTGCGGGGACAGCTAGCGGCACTTGTGCGCTGCTGTTGTGCCTGCGTATATTCTTGGATCCTAGGAAGATGCGTACGCAGAATATCAGCTGGCGCCAAGGTCTAACCTAAGACACGGTGCCAGGCCACCAGCAGCAGGGAATCGTGCGTGGGTGGCGGGGCAGTGTGCGTGCCCAGGTGTGCCTCTCTCGTGACCTGTGAACGTAAAGGTTACCACCCTGATGCCCCGCCCGTACCCACCACACTGCCGCGGAAGGTCCAGGCAGCGCTGGGCACCACCAGGCCACCCGACTCGAACACCTCGACCACGCGGATGGGTTCCCCGCTGCACTGCTGCTGGGGCGGGGCAGCCTGCGCAGTCGCGGCGAAGCCGCATGACGCGACAGCCAACTGCAGCGAGGGCGACCAGCACTCCTGAAGTAGTACGCTGCATCTTGTTTAACTTGGACGAAAATCTTATGCAGCGTGCCGGTCGGGAACTGCTTTGGTTTTGCCTGTACGCGAAAAGTGCAGACCTCGTTCTCGGTGCCGTTTTGTTTCGGTCTCTGTGCAGGGGAGTGATTGTCGTCACAGCCTGACGGCATTACACAGCAGGTATGTAAGAGTGTCGAGGTGTCTAGGCCCAAACCCAACCTCAGCAGCCCTTGAGGCGGAGCATTTCGCCTTCCAACCAACTGCGGCGGTTACCTGCATGACCTGCATACCAGCCTGTACCAGCTGAGCTGAAACCGAGCATACGTATCAAACAAGTCTATGCACCTTAACAAACTTATTCATTATGCTGATAATCAAGCCCAGAAGCCTGTCAGGGCTTACGAAGCTCAATACAAAGGTATACGAGAAGACAGTTACGCGGAGTGGCACGTGACCCATGGGTCTCAGTTGATGCAAACAGAACCAAGGCCTCGCGCCACTGTTGAAGGTAAGACACGCCCGTAAAGTTCGAGGTAAGACACGGCCGTCTCCTTGAACAATAGCACCTGATGGCACGAGGCAGCCCAAAATGCAGAATGCCTGCTGCTGCTGCTGCTCTCTTGACCCGGGCATGGCCGCATGAACGCACAAGTGTGTACCACCGTCCGCCCTCCCCTCAATTCGTGCAGTCCTCTCCTGCCCAGCCGCCCACCTCCAACCCGCCACCCACCAAGCACGCGCCCACACATGTACCGTCATACGTTGTCCTTGCCCCCCGGGCCCCCATCACACCATGCAAACTCAGTGACGCCGCCTGAAAAGCACAGTGCACAAGACTATCACACCCTCCCTTCATGCACACCGGTACGCAGGGTAGTCTTATGGCCGCTACGCTACGCTGCTGCCAAGCCACACGGATGCCCCAGCAGCCCTGCTGACCCATGCGGCCGCGACCAGTAAGAAAAGTGCAGCCATGCCACCTAGCTGCCGTACGTGCGTCCCCATGCCGTACGTCTACCGGGCCAGTACAGCGATTGCAGCGTCACGCCCCAACCCCACCGGCAGTCTTACTACGCATCCGTGCGCCTCCTAAGACATGAACAATGTAGTGGTGTTCCTCACGTGTCTGGCGCCAGTAGTCCGTGCACCGCCCTACCCCCTGTGCTTCCGCCGCCGCCGTCCGCCCGGCCTGTTGCCCCCGACCCCCCAGCTGCCCCTGGAATTCCGTGTCCTGGGACCTGCTGCTCGTGGTGCTGCCCCAGGGGTGTGTGGAGGCCCTGCTCCTCCTCCCCAGCCTGTGCTGCCTCCACCACAGGTGCTACGGCTGAGAGCCTGCAAGGCAGGACGTACAGGAAGGACAGCAATGGGCACACGGCGTACTCCATGACGACGGCGCAAACGGCACGCACACGGGGACTCCGTACACCGATCGGCGGCTGGAGTGCGCTAGCATGTGTCGGGCAGGTTGACTGCATGCCGCTTAGGCATCCAGCGGCAGGCATTGCACGTGCCCAAGACCCTGTGTGGCGGGCCTAGGCCTCGACCACCGGTGATCACTGTGGCATCATTTCCGTACTACTGCCGTACGGCACACACCGCCGTACAACTGCTGTACCCGCGCACCTGTCGACGTCGTTCGCCATCCAGTGCCTGTTGGCGGCGTCCAGGGGCGGCACGTGGCGCAGCAGTCGGAGGGCCACACGCAGGTGGTCCAGCGCAAGGGAGGTCCTGCGAGGGCGACACCGGCACGGAACCATGGATAGATGTAAGCAAACACCATGTAGCAACCCATGAACGGCCGGTGCACATGGTCAACTGAAGCTCCTCGGTACAAATACGGCAATTGACGGCTACCGCATAGGCAAGCTAGTCGGACGCGAGGCCCACGAAGCAACGCCTTGTAAGAGGCTCGCGTTGCCTCAGCTGCTGCTGTAGTACGCATGGATGCAGCTTCCCTACCCCCCGCACACCTGCCAAAGCGTGCGTGGTGCGCCCCGCGGTTCCACGTGCTGGCCACCAGGTACTCCATGTCGCGCTGCGGGAAGCCGCACGCACCCACACCCCCGCTGCCGCCGCCACCCCCTTCCCGCTGCTCCTCTTCTCCCTCCTGCCCATCCGGTCCCATCTCCTCCCCCACATCCTCCTCTGCCCCTCCACCCGCCCCCCTCCCACTCCGGCCACGTGCCCTCGCCCTGGAGCGGCCGGCACCCCCTGTCACGGCCATATCCAGTAGCCCCGACAGCTCCCGCAACACCCCCAACCGGGCCAAGTCATCACCGCCACCTGCCAGGGCTAGTAACGCATGTACCACCTGAGCCACTGCCTCCCAGTCCACACCACCAGCACCGCTGCGGGATGCAGCAGCAGCAGCAGCATTCGGTGCGGAGGCCGCCGGCGGCGCCTCCAGGCAGCAGGGGCGGCGGCGGCGCGGCGGCGCTGACAAGCCGTACCAGCGCCTGGCGGTACGCCGCCGCCGCCACAGGCACGTACGACTCGGGGTCTGTCGTACGGCCGCCGGGGTCGGCAGCAGCAGCGCTGGCGCCTGGGTGCGTCACCCCCGAAGACGCCTGCAACGGACGGAGGTACACAACAGACAAGTTTGAAATGGTCAAATTATGACGCGAACAATTTCACAACTGCACTTGGTAAAGACGTTCACAATACCCGTAGTGATCAGAATGTTTCGTGAAATTATGGTTCGGGACACCCCAATAAATAGACCAATAATAAATCCATGATATTAGCATTTCGGGACATTAATCAGGTGGATTTACAGGCGTGATACAGGATTCGGGATGGGCCTCCGGCCAATGGCGGTTTTGCCAGCAGCATCCAGCAAGAGAGGCATGTGGTTGGGCAGCGCAGTGCCCAACAAGAGGGAGGTGTCGGAACGACTTCATCAGGTACAGGTGTTCGGATGCACACAGGCTGCTGGGCAGCGAGAGGAAACCAGGGCTTTACGTGCCATATGCTTCGTGACACACGGTTTCGGGATTACGTGGCTCGTCCAGCAGGATAATATATTTTCGTGACACAATTCGGGATACTTTCCGACCATTAATTTCACGAAAAGCTCGTATCACTACGTACGTTTGTACGTACCAGTACAGTGGAGCACAGATTGAGGCGCAGGGATCTGCAGCCGGTGCCTTTCTTTCTGCAGTTGCTTTAACACACCTGCGCCAGGGCCCTCAGTCGGTGCGCCAGGGCCAGCATGTCGTGCGGCGGCAGGGGGCAGGCGGGGCCGGGCGGGAAGGTGCGGGCAACTGCCTCCAGAGCGGACAGCAGCGCGGAGGGGGCAGCGCGCTGGGAGGCCAGCAGGCGGAGCTCCTGTGTGGGTGGTGTGGGTTAGGGTGTGGGCAGGAGCCCGTTGCGGCACATACGACGGCACACGGTGGACTTGGCTTTAGCGCAGGATGACTGAAGAAAGACTGCAACGGGTGCGACACGTGCTGCTCGCCGGGATGTGCGACACGGGCATGATGGGTTGCGTGTGTGCATGTGTGCAGAAGAGGTACCGGTACCGGCGGCGGAGAGAAATTCGCCAACCTCCGCACAGGTACGGCAGCAGTGCAGGGGCGTGCCGTACCGCTCACCATGAGCGCCACATGCATGTCGCACTTGTCGGGTGGCGGTGGAGGGCGGCCCGCCGCAGCCGCAGCCGCCGCGCGCTCCGCCGCCGCCGCTTTGGCGTGGCGCAGCGTGTGCGCCGCCAGCGACAGCGCGGCGGCGGCGTCGGGGGAGGAGGGGCTGGCGGCGGCGGCTACCGGCCCGGCCAGGTTGTGCCGCGCGGCGACCGCTAGGGCGCACGCTGCGGCGAGCGTGAACGACACCTGCAAGCAGCCGGTCAGCAAAAGTAGCAACTCCCTCAAAAGCGCTGTATGCTGCTCGGCCATAGAAGAACTGGCGCTACGTAATCCACTGCTCCCGCAGCCCGCAACAGGCATGTCAGCAGCACCTACCCTCCGGCAGCCGCGCACGCGCTCCGCCGCCGCCCCCACAGGGCCCGCCCCTCCTGCTCCGCCGCCGCCTGCGCCTCCAGCCGGAGGTCGGGCCCCCTCCGCCGCCCCCGCGCCCGCCAGCAGCCTGCCCAGCAGCTTCCCCGCCGCCGCCAGCAGCACGGCGCCCGACTGCATGGCGCCCGCCGCCACCGCCGCCAGCCCACCGTTCCATGACGTCCACGCAAACCACTCCAGCTGCTGCTGCATGGCCTGCTGCTGCTTGGCAGGGTCCTGTGTGTAAGGGCGCGGAGAGGCATAACTTCAGCTAAGACACATCACTCCGGTCTCCACTATTTGCCAACGGCTTAGTACTCGCTGTTACAGCCGTACAGATCCACGTGCCGTACCGTACGGTCATGGAAACGAAAGTGCACTGCGGGTGCAGCGGAGGCAACTTGCAGAGGAAAGGGCTTGGCAACATTGATGCTTGCTGCAACGGCACCTCGTCACCGCGGTAGCAACTCCGCACCTGCTCCTCCCCTTCCCTGCCGCCCGCCGCACCCCCCATGAAGAAGGCCCTCTCTCCCAACGCATCCAGCCGTACGGCCGCCAGGTTGCAGTACAGCGCCATGTCGTGGTGAGGCTGCGGCTCGGTGCCGCCGCCACCCCCTCCTCCTCCGCTGCCGCCTCCGCCTCCCCCTGTCCCTGTCCCTCCCCCTGTCCCTGTCCCTCCCCCTGTCCCTGTCCCTGTCCCTGTCACTGTCACTGTCACTGTCCCTCCCCCTGCCCCTGTCCTGGCCCCATCAGCCCCGCTGGCAACACCAGCACCTGCTGCCCTGGCCCCAGCGGACAGAGGCCTCCCACCCTGCTGCTGCTGCTGCTGCTGCTTGGAAGCCGCTTCCTCCATAACACAGCGGATCAGCAGCCGCAAAATGTGCCCCTCGGAGGGCAGCACCCGTGTCAATGCATCTGGGCCCGTTGCTTGCTTTCTGGGCCCCTCCTGCTCGCCGTCGCCATCCACGTCCATCGCCTGTTGCTGTTGCTGCATGGCCGCCCGGTGCAGCGTCAGCAGCAGCTCCCGCACCACGGACCACGCGCGTGCACCAGCCGCCTCCTGACACGCCACCTGCGTACGGCACGGTACGGTGTAGTACGGCAATGTGCCGTACCGCATGAATAGTTCTGATTCTCATCGTCCTTGTAACAGGCGTCATAGTATCAGACGTACCGCAGCTCGAAGAAATCCAGCCCTCAGGCCCCCCCGCCCGCCTGCCTACCGCACTCCAACATACCACGTGCCGGTAATACACATGCAGCCCTCCCGTGCCCTGCCTACTAGCACTTGCCCACCTGCAGCAGCCCCGGCTGCTGTTGCTCCCCCTCCAGCAGCTGTGGGGCCAGTGCCACAGCCTGGGCGTGGGCCTGGGCAGGGGGCAGGGGAGGCCCGCCTGCGGGGCCGCCGCCCCGGCCTGCTGGTCCCGGGGCGCCTGCAGCACCCGCCCCCGCCCCCGCCGCCGCCATGAGCAGCACCTTGAAGCGCAGGAAGGTAACTGCGAGGCCAGTGGATGGGTGATGACAGGAAATATGCGTATGTGTACCTGGCGCGGTGCTGGCCCCGCGTGCGATGCAGATCTGCGCACCGTCCCAGCGAAACAACCCAGCTCGACAGTAGTCCATCCACATATTGTGTTTTTACTATTCAGTGCACCGTACCCCAGACAAGTCCAACCCATACCCCCCCATGCACAGGCGCGCCCTACCTTGCGGCGGCGGGAGCCTGGGCAGCACAGCCGCCTCGGCCCTGTCCAGCTGGCCCAGCGCCCTGCGGAGTGGGGCAAGCGGGCACAGCCCAGCCACAGGACTCATGACACCCAGGGACCTGTCCATCCTGTAACACTTCCTACTTCCAGCACGTACCGTGCCGTACACGCTGACGTCGCAACCTCCATCCCTATGGCCTCCCGCCAAGCCAGCAAGGTGCCTGCTCGCCCCTGCACCCACGTTCACCCCACCGTCCCGCCCACCACCCCACCCACCCCCGCCCTGTATGGCCACCCGAACTGATGGTCCGCCACACCCCTCCCGACCCACCCAGCCCAGCCGCTCTACCCCGCCCACCCCCGCCCTTACCCCACCCTGCCACGTCATGCACGGCCAGCGCACACAGCGCTTCAGATTGCCAGAACAAACGATAACGATGACCAACCGTGCATGCACCCATGTCCATGCAGTCTGCCCACCTGCCCACCTGCCCAGCCTGCCCACCTGACCCACCCCGCAAAGCCGCTCTTCCCCGCCCAACCCGGCCGTTGACCACCCAGGCACGTCATGCACGGCCAGCGCACACAGCGCCGAGACTCTCGGGACAAAGAAACAAGATGATTGACCCGATGCATTCACCCGATGCAGCTAGTCCAGCCTGCCCATCCCGACCCACCTCGCCACGTCCTGCACGGCCAGCGCACACAGGGCCGCCGTCTGGTGCGCCCGAGCCGCCTCCTGCGGCCCCTGGGCGTACGGCGGGGCCGCCTCCAGCAGGGCCAGGGCGGCCGACCAGGCCCGGTCGGCGAACAGCTGGCAGGCTGCAGGGCATGGGTGGGAGAAATTTGAACCAAAGGTACGGCAGCGATGCTAAGGGCAGGGAGAAAGCTTTGCCAGGTGCATGGAGACCAGTCGTAACCAAACAGTGTTTCCGGCACGCATGCACATGCAGACTGCCCACCTCGGTTCCACAGCAGCGCAAACGCCTGGTACCGCAGCTCCTCCAGGTCCACCTCCGACAGACGGCCCTCCACACCATTACCGCCCATGCCCACATCCTCCTCCTGCTCCTGCTCCTGCTCCTGCCCCTGTCCGTCGGTCCCCCGCCCCTCTCCTTCCTCTACCTGCATCCGCTCCCCCTGCGACCCCGCCGCTGAGCCACCAACACCACCACCGCCGCGGTGCTGCCTGCTGCCCCACCGCCGCTGCAGCCGAGCCACCGCAGGCAGGACACCCCTCGCCGCGGCGTCGGCTGCGCGCGAATGTTGTGGTGCAACTGGGTGGCTCCCGGCTGCCTGCCTCCCCTGGGGCTGTGTGGGGTGTGGCCCCAGCAGCACCCGGAGCGCCAGGCCGTCAGCTGCCTCCAGGGCCAGGTCCGCGTTGGGGTGCTGAGGGGCACGGGGGGGGGATAGGCGCCGCGGGATGGACATCATAGAATCATGCAAAAGCAGCAGTTGCAGCAGCAACATGTCAACTGCAAAGCGGCTGGCGCTGATCTATGGATCCTTTCTCTGCAACCCCACAACGGACACGGAAACACTGGAACTGGCTAGTCATTTAGAGGCTCGTGGTGCGGTCAGCGGCACAGCGCACAGCGGGCCACACGCTGAAGTACCGGTCGTGACCGTACCTTCTCAGCGCGCGCACTGTCGTACACGATCTGCAGGTACCGCAGTACGATGGATGCGTCGTACGGCATGCGCCGCTGGAGGGCCTCCACGGCGGGCCACAGCGCCTGCGTTGGCATTGTCGTACGGCAGGCGAGGTTCAGCGGCAAAATTGCGGGCATGACGCGTCTATCTATAGCCATGAGCACCAACATCCCCCACGGCCTGGGGCAACGTCGTCCGTGCAAATGTCCCAGGTGCCGGCATCTCAGCACCCGGAAGCTAACGTATAACGTATAGCCTTTGCCCGGCTAAGCGTCCGCCTGCCTGTTCAGAAGTCCACACGTCTGTAATCAGCTGTACGGGCCAGGCACGGTCTGTATGTCACACCTGCAGCGGCGCCCGCTCCGCCCCCTCCGCCAGCCCCTCCACCACCTCCCAGCCCAGCGCCACCGCCGCGTCGCCCCGCCGCGCCAACCCCACCAGCGCCGCCACCGCGGCGTCCCACGAGCCGAAGGCAGCCAGGCAGCTGCGAGGCCACGTGGCACAGAACAAGCATACGATAGCTGTCACAACATCAGTATCAATACGTCTGTCAAAATATAAGACGGCTGCATTCCGCTCTGTGTTTCGAGCGGGATGGGGCTGGGCTCTGGAGGGGGACCAAAACTGTAAAACCATACATACATTCCGCTCCCCGTTGACAGGGAAGGTCACGCCTTCTTGACCCCGCCACCACCCCGCCACCACCCCGCCACCACCCCGCCACCACCCGCCCCTCACCGCGCCTCCACCGCCGCCATCTCGGGAGTGGCCGCCAGCTCGCTGCCCGCCTCCCGCAGCGCCCCAATGCACGACAGGCTGGCGGCGGGGTCGCCTGCAGCGGCGTGACACTGGGCCAGCCACAGAAGTACCTGTGGGTACGGTGAGTGGCAGGTGGGAGGATGCGGACGGAGGGGTCAGGGAAGTGCTGGACAGCGCCGCATGTTGGTTGCAGATCTGTAAAGCGCGTGGGGCTGCGCGTGTGAGGTAGCGCCGTTTGGGAGAGGCGTTTTGGCATGCTGGCCTGTTCCAGGCACACCTTCCCGACCGCGCTGGGTACGTGTTGGGCAGCGTAGGCAACCCCATACGCCACTTGGTTGATAAGGGTGCTGTACTGTCGGCAACATTTTGGGCAGCAGTGCGTGCCTACGTGCCACGTGTCAAGCCCCACGCGTCGCGCCACGGCGCACCTGGTCGCGGAGCCACACCAGGCCGTCCTCCCTCGCCACGTCAGCCTCCCCCGGCTGGCCCCCGCCGCCCTGCGCCGCCGCCGCATCCACGGCCGCATGGTGGCACTGTACGGCATTAGTAACCAGCTCGTGCACCTGCTTGTGCAGCAGTACAGCACGGTGCTTTGCGGTACGGGTGCTGTCATCATGACTGCCAGCCTTGGGCAGGAGCAGCTAGCACCACGTGGCGCTGGCCGAAGCACGTGAGCAGGTCATTTTCCTGACACAAGGAGATTGGCCATCAGCACTTGTAGAGCGATGTCGTTTGCGTCACCAAAGCGTGCCAGTCGTGCAAGACGACTCCGTGCCGTCTGGCCCACGGAACCGCACCTGGTCCAGCAGGGAGATCGCCTCCGCGGGGTCGCTCAGGCCACTCCCACGCGTCAGGGCGCCTCGGCCAGGCACGCCGCCTTCGCTCTCCTCGCCGCCCCTGCCATTCACCCCCACAACGTCTCCTACCCCTCCCTCCCCGTCCTCCCCGGACCCCTCCTCGTCCTCGTCTGATAGGAGGTGCACGTGGCCCAGGGGCGGTGCGCCAGACGCCGCCGCGACCCTGTTCCCTTTGCCGCCGCCCCTCATGCTGCTGCCGCTGCTGCCAAAGGGGTGCGTGTGCGAGGCGACGGGGGCACCCGTCGCCACCTCTACAGCGTAGTCTAGGAGGGCCTGTCATCAAGGTTGCAGTATACGAATAAAATGCAGGTGGGTGATAAGGCCGTGGGTCCAGGAGGCCTCACGGATGAGTGCGGTACTGCATGCATGGAATGCATTTAGCGCGGACGGGCTGAATTGCCACTACAGTGATTCCTTGCAGCTGCTGGCGCACGCCATTAGAAGACACCGCCTACGCCAACAGAGCACCCCGCCCTTCCGTCCCCTTCCCATCCTGTGCCGTGAATTCCAGATGGCAGACAAACTACCGGCCGGCAGCGCTGGACACGGTACGCCCGCCCGCCCACCCGCCCACCTGTGACAGCAAGGCCGTCAGGACGCACGCCAGGTCGTACCTGCGTGGTTGCGTTACGAGCCGCGCCTTGGTTCACATGGTGGTTCACGAGCGCACGGCGTTCACGCAGAAGCAGAGCCGTATTCGCATACGGTGAGCGTCGACGTCTATCGGCAGCTGTGGCTGTGTGGCAGCATCCACACCGGGGCATGCATGCAGGGGGAGTGCCGTGAGCCTACCATATCCCTGAGCTAGCTGTCGCTGTCAGCATGTGGCAGTGGGCCTAATCTGTACCAGCGAGCTGCCGCTGTATACTTGGGGCCAGTGTGCCCACCTGCCCGCCTGCGTCAGGTCCTGTGACAATGCTGAGCACTCGTCCAGCGCCTGCCGGGCCAGGGTCTGCGGGCGGCACGGGACGAGTTAGAGCGTTGGACATGGGCCACAGCCGGGACGACATCACCGAGGGCCATTTGAAGGTCACGTCTGCTGTTCAGCATGTTCCCTGCTGCATTTCGCGTGCTGCATACCGGTGTGTGCGGCCATGGCTGCTGCTGCCCCAAGAGACCACCGATACTTCAGGGCACGGTACGGTAACCCCACCTGCTGGCCCAGCCGCCACAGCACACGCATGCGCTCCAGCTGCAGCTCGAACACCTGCCGGCGTGGGCGGGCGAGCGTGGATCTTCCAGCAGGTCCGGTCGGAGCAATACGGTCCCGGCACCAAGACAATGCCAGGAGCACAAGCGCAACAACCCCTTACTACGAATACAGTTGTCCTGCCTCCTTCGCACCTCCACCAAGATCTCTTCCCGCTGCACGGCCGACAGCACCGCCTGACCCAGCGCATGTGCATGGGCAGCGGCGGTTGCGCTGGCGGCCCGCGCTCCGCCCGCTGCGGCGGCCCCGCCGGGCGTCGGCGCCGCCACCGACACCAGCAGCGCCATCGCCGGGGTTGCTGCAAGTAGTACGGCAGCAGCCCAACGTGAGCACGGGCACTTCTGCAGGTGCATATCTTAGATTCAATCAAATTCACGATCCGTGATTGGGGGGCGGACCAGTACGTAAGGATCGTACCCCCCCAATTCATGGCGCCAGGGGAACCTCCTTAGGGTTCATGCAGCAGGACAGCCAAAGAAGTGCATGACTCTTTCGTAGACAATAGCGTTTGTTTAGCATAATACGGTATGAAAGCGACGGCGCGCACCTCTGGACAGGCACAGCTCAGCGCTCTCCATCTCCCCCAGCTGCGACCATGCCGCCCCCGCAGCGAAGCAAAATGACGCGCGCCGCTGCGCCTCGGAAACCGCCGCCGCCGCCGCCGGCCCGCCGCCCGCCACAACGCCCGGCGCTCCGCCACCGGCGGACCTGTCCGGCGGCGGCAGGCGCTTGAGGGGCACCAGGGACACCGCCTCCACCGCCAGCTGCCGTGCCCTGGCGATGTGGGTCAGAAGCCTCTTCCTCCACTGCCGCTGCTGCTGCTTGCTGCTGCCCCGGTCCTCCACACCCGCCGCGTCGTGCACTTTGTCAGCCTGCGTTTGGGCAGTGCCTGCTGCGATGCTGGCAGCTGCTCGCAGGCCTTTCCTGCGGAGGGTCTCCATGTTGGCCAGCCCCACCGCGTGGTTCCACAGGTCCGCTGCCACGTGCCATAGCACCGACGCGTCTTCCGCTGTCAGCTGCTGCTGTTGCGGTGGGAGCGGCTGCTGCTGCTGCGCCTGCTGCGGTGGCAGGGAGCCCGGGTCGGGCGGCCGGCGCACGGTCGCTGCGGCCCGCAGTCCGGCCAAGACGGAACGCAGCTCGGACACCAAAGCGTCAGCCGCATCAGCTGTTGCGGCTGTTTTCTGCGTCTCTTTATATGTAACTTGCTGAGGTGGCTGGTCTGTATCTGCGTTGCCCTTCGCGTCGAAACCGGCGTTCCCGCCATTTTGGTCGCGAGCACCCTCAGCGACATCCCCGCCGTTGCTGTCGCCGGTAGAGCGCGTTACAGCTGCTTCGTACCGATGTATATTTGACAGCCGACGCGCGAGCCCCCGCGCTCGGCGCATCAGCTCTTGCGGAAGTGGCTGCGGGCCGGGCGGAGAAAGGCCGGCCGGCCGCGCAGCAGGCGCCTTGGAAGCGCGCTGCTGTGATTGCTGTGACTGCATTGCATGTCCATGTTGCCTTTGTCCCTGCTGGATGTCTTGTTGCTGCTGCTGCTGTTGCTCGGCTGCGAACGCGGCTGCGGCGGAGGACAGGACGCTTGGCATCGCTGCCACGGTGCCGCTGCTGCGAGCTGAAGGACCTGCGCCTGGTGGGTAATGGTCTGGCCTGCCGGACCTCATGTCTTCAGGAGCAAGAACACAGAAAATGTCCAGAGGGCTGACTTACAAAGGTGGGTATCAGCAGTTTTAGCTCATCAATCTTCTGGATAGTTACAACATTCATCATGATTTGCAGCAAACAGTGAGCGTTTGTTGCGGACAGCTCAGCACTGCTCAGCCAAAGGTGCTATCGAGCACGGCAATGGCACGATAAACTCCCGCAGCCACACGTTTGATATGATGTGCAAACACATAATATGCTATAAAGTAGATTGATGCAAAGACTGGAAACGTATGCCGCTAGTGCATGGTTCCCGCTTACGACCCACGGGTCAATCCCCGCCCCATCGCCCCCACATGCCCAGGCAGCATCAGCAAGGTGCAGGCACGCGCTATTAACCCACATGTTAACAGCCTCCCCGCTGCAATGTGCTGCTCCTCTCCTCACAAAGTGATCAATAGCGCGCATCCGCCTCAGGCTCCCGCACGCCTCCATGAAGGTTCCGAGGCCCGCCGGGCCCCACCTCGCTCGGGCCTGTTGCTCAAAAGTGTGGCGACTACTCGGTGTCTTCTTCACCCCCTGCAGCTCCCTGTCCGTTTGCAACGCACATACATATACCTGCACCTTTATTGCCCGCCCCGCTTCTCCCTCTCCCTTTATTCGCCCCCCTTCCTCTCCAAGACACGCTCCCGCGTAACATCCCGCTCACATGCCGTACACCCGTACATTTAGTAGGGGATGCGGTTTTGAAGCGCCTGGATATAATCATAGAAGCCCGTAGTCCACTTCTGGTACGCGTCCGCGATGGTGGCGCGCATGAAGGCGGCGGCCTGCAGCTCCGTCATCTCCAGGTGGAAGCGCTTGCGCAGGTTGGGCAGCGGCTTGCCGTGGCCGAAGCAGGGGAGCCCGCTCTCTGCCATGAGCGCCACGGTGGCGATAATGGGCTCCGCCACGGTGCGGGCCTGCAGCAGGGGCGGGTCGCGGGGTAGCAGGGGTCAGAGCATGTTCCTGTTGCACCATGGTCCCCATCGTCACAGCGCGTTCCGCCGCAGCTGTGCACGTGTGCGGGCCAAGCGTTGCGGTGCCTTGTGTCGGGTGGGCGTGCAGGAAGGGTGACAAGTAGGCGTTAGTGAGGGGCGACGGCGGGACGAAGAGCGACGAAGTCCCACCGGCCCCCTTTACCACCACCTTCCATATCCACTCGTCTCCACCCGGCACCCACGCCCCGGCCCCTCGTAGCCCCTGAGCTCCCCGCCAACCCACACGACCCCATCCTGTATCAAGTCCAACGGCCCCAGTCCCCGCTGGGTACCCCCGCACGCGCAGCGGCCTTACAAGCCAGCTCCACTCTCCCCAGTTCCCACCAACCCTTTTCCCCCGTTTTATGCATAACTGATGACCGATAACCCCAGACAACCCGCTGAAACACAGCTCCCCAAGACCCTCAGCAGCCAGCCCACGTAGACCCGAACCAGCTCCCCCCCCCCTTCCTCACCGCCAGGTAGCCCCGGCAAGCACAGCTCCTTTGACGCACAGGAAACCGCGCCCACACAACACCCCCATCACCTCATTAGCTGCTATACCATCCTTGCTCGCCCAAACACCAGGCCCCAGCTCCGCCCCCTGCTCACCGCCAGACAGCCCCATTGTACAGCCAAACTTCACGCCTTCCTTGACTCACCGCCAGGTATCCCCGCACGCACAGCTCCTCGAACAGCCTGAAGTGCCCGCTGTTGCGCATGCCGCCCGGGTCCAGCAGCTGCGTCATCTCGTGGCTTAGCTTGAAGGCGGCGGACTCGAAGCCCATGTTGCCGCCGGGGGAGATCTCCAGGATGAACCCGAAGTCGATGTGCACCAGGTGGCCGGACGAGTCGATCAGCAGGTTGCCGTTGTGGCGGTCCTTGGCCTGAGGGGGCGGGTGGACGAGCCATTGCCATGTTGCCTTACATTATTATAGAACCAGTCTGTGAGTCAATGCACGTGTTGCCGTTGTGGCGGTCCTCGGCCTGCGGGGGTTGGGTGGACGAGCCATTGCCATCATGCCTTACATAATTGGAAGAACTAGTCTGTGATTTAATGAACGTGTTGCCGTTGTGCCGGTCCTTGGCCTGAGGGGGTAGGATGGACGAGACAATGCCATGTTGCCATACAAACTAAACAATGAAACAGAAGATGTATGTGAATGAATGAACGTGTTGCCGTTGTGCCGGTCCTTGGCCTGCGGGGCCGTACACAACCACACATTCACGCCCGCCGTTTGGATGCTGAAACGAGAATGGAATGGAGTAGTAAGTCGATCAGCAGGTTGTCGTTGTGCCGGTCCTTGGCCTGCGGGGTTTTGTGGATGCCAGCACAGGGGTGGACGAGCCGTTGTCCATCTTGCCGTGCAACATTTAACGGTGAGTCAATGAGTGCGCGGCCACCGAGGCGAGTTCCGATGCCCGCTAGGTAACCCCCCCAATATTATTATTAATGAGTGCGTTGCAGTTGTTACGGTCTTGGCCCGGAGGCGGACAGGGTATGAGGATGATTAGGCAGTAGGGCGACCTGCGCGCCCTAGCGTTCGCACCACCAGGTGCAAGCGGTGGCACGTACATGTGTCCCACGGGCCACCTCTATCGCCCCTGCCCACCTGCAACAGGAAGCTGGCGGTGGGAGCAGGGACTCATGGGAGGATCTCGTAGTGCGGTGTGCCGTGGGAGCCAGGGGCTCACATGTTGGTGGAGTCGGTAAGCAAGTGACCATCTTCCTCAAAAGTTGCCGAGACCGATTACGCGATTTCACGTGTTGTGCACGACAAAACCTGGCTGAGCCTTCACACCCGTCCGGCTCCCCGGCCACCTCGTATCGCCCCCGCCCACCTGCAGCAGGAAGCTGGCGATGGCGTAGCCCGCCTCGCTGGTGATGAAGTTGCGGCGCGCCGCCTCGAAGGCGGGGGAGCCGGGGGCGCCGAACTGCGCCACGAAGATGTCGTGCAGGCCGCGGTCGGACAGCTCGCCCAGGGCGGCGCTGGGAGAGGGGGCGGTTGGGGGGATCGGGTAAGGGACCAAGGAAAGAGGGATCTAAGGTAATACAGTTTGAGCTCCGACAGCTCGCCCAGGGCAGCGCTGTTGGTGCGGGCGGGGCAGCAGGAGTATGGACAGGGGGTCAGAGGAGAGATGACACGCGCACGGCAGCATACAGGGCATAAGAGTATGCATGGTCTGTCTTCACTCAAGCGTGTAGAAGTAGCGAGCAATAAGGACATTGGGACGTGGGTCCAGCGCAGCAAAGGCGTCAGGGTAGGGGTGGGTGCGGAGGGGCACTCGCCAGGGGGCAGCGCAACACGATGCCCTGGCACCCTATACCCATAACCCTGGAACCCTATACCCATAACCCTGGCACCCTATACCCATAACCCTGGCACCCTATACCCATAACCCTGGCACCCTATACCCATAACCCTGGCACCCTATACCCATAACCCTGGCACCCTATACCCATAACCCTGGCACCCTATACCCATAACCCTGGCACCCTATACCCATAACCCTGGCACCCTATACCCATAACCCTGGCACCCTATACCCATAACCCTGGCACCCTATACCCATAACCCTGGCACCCTATACCCATAACCCTGGCACCCTATACCCATAACCCTGGCACCCTATACCCATAACCCTGGCACCCTATACCCATAACCCTGGCACCCTATACCCATAACCCTGGCACCCTATACCCATAACCCTGGCACCCTATACCCATAAACGCAATAGCACCACCGGCTCCCTCTCACCGCGACTTGGTGTGCGGCACCACCTCGATGACTCCCCGCTCGTAGCCTGTGGGGATGCAGCCGTAGGGCCGCAGGTACAGCTCCAGGCCCGCCGTCTGGAAGGCGTCGCGCAGGATGGAGATGACCTAAAAGGGTGGGTGGGGACCGTCGGCCGAGCGCAATCGGGGTCGGGCGGGGCATGGCATTGTATGGGATGAAAGCCACTTCAGCTGGAGGAGATGGGAAAGTTGTGGCATGCGTCTGAAGGCTGGGGCAGTGGGCACTGCCGTGTCGGTGCCAGGTACACCCCAGCCCCAACGCGAATTGCGGCCCACCTGCAGCGCCAGTACTTCCTGTCGCACGTCATTACCCACGCCTACTGTGCACAAGGTGACCTTGACTGCCTTCCCCTGCAACACTCATGCTTTTGCAGTTGGCCATGCACACACACGCCGCCCTGCTAACCCACCTGCAGCGCCAGCACGTCCTGCCGCACGTCGTCGCCCACTTTAAAGATGCAGGCCAGGCTGCGGCGCAGCGGCGGCAGCGGCGCAGGCTGTGCCTCCTCCACCTTGAACGCAACCAGGATGGGCACCTGTTAGGATGACGGGGGAGGGGGTTGTGCGACGACATTTTGCATGTGGGGTGCTGCCTCAAGAGGGGTGCCCGCCGGCCGCCTGCAACGGCATGCAGTATGACATATCGCCGTTACACAAACGGTACACCTCATGACGTGCCATCAGGAAGGGGATTTGGGGGCACACGAGCAGGAGCCATAGAGTGCGGCTACGCTTGGACCGCTGGAAAGAACACCCTCGCAGTGCTCCGCGCCATCAACCGCGATGCCACACCCAGCCTCAGCGTTCAGTTGCCGTACTCGTTAGTAGTTTGATGGGATCACGGCCCTCCACGCCGAAACCGCTTCCGATAGCAACCTGCCAACCCCTCATGCCCCGCGCGCCCCACCTTCGCCGCGCTCTGCATGGGCGTTCCGCTCTCCGCAATGTGTCCCACCACGCGGCACTCAGGGTTGGTGGGCACGTACAGGTCGGTGCGGGAGGGGGCGAAGCGCTGCAGCTCGGAGCGGATCTTGGCGCGCCGCTCGTCCGGCTCCAGCTTCTTCAGGATGCCTGGTGGGAGGGGGGGGGCGTCATGGTGCGTTGTGGGTGTGAAAGGGTTTGAGAACAAAACACAGGCATCGGCTGAAGCGAGGCCGGGAGCATGCCTGCATGGATGCATCGGGGAAAGAACTGGGGTTGGATGGCCATCTGTGAAGGTGCAACGAGCCCTGCCCTCGTGAAACTTCCAGGACAGATTGCGATAAAAAACAGCAGGATCGGGCAGGCGAGGCCCATCCGACTGCGACAGGAGGTAGACTCCTGAAGCTCTAGTACGCGTCAAGTACTCTTACATCGTCAGCTGTCGGCTCGATCTCTGTTGAAACCCACCCGAGATGCTGGTGACGCTGTCGAAGTATCCGTCCTCCGCCGCCCAGTACTGCGCGCTGGGCGGTGACAGGGCGCCTAGCACGCGCTGCCGCACGCGGCCCGCCACGTCCCACAGCCCGCTGTCGGCGGGAGGCTGCCAGCCGGACCTGCAGGAGGGTGGGGGCCGTCACGGTGGGACTGCGTTTCGAGTAAAGCAGGGACTCGTTGAGGTGGCTGCACAGCCCCATCGTCCCACAGCCTGCTATTGGTGGGAGGCGGACGGCCAGAGCTGCAAAGAACGAGGTGGACGGCATGAAGGCACGGACGGGTAGTTCCGTGTCGTGTCTGCCAGCCGGGCTGCCGAGAGCGAGGCTGCCGGAACGTGGCTTGTGCAAGCGGCATAGGGGCATGCACGGCAGCTGCTGTTGTCCTGTCGCTGGTTAGCAGCGTAAATTTAACCACGTGTTGCGAAAACAGGTACCTAACGCAAGAGCGCCATACAGCCATTGGCATTCGCGTAACCGGTGGAACCCGTATGCCGCCGCACCTCTTGACCTCCGGATTAAATGCGCTGTCCGGCGGCCGCTCCTCCGTCTGCAGCGCCCACAGCAGCTGGTGGCAGAACAGGTCGTCCGCCGCCGCGGTGGCGGCCAGGAAGTCGGACATGGCGCCGTCGCGGTCGTGGCGCAGGGCCTGGGGGCGGCACGTGGCACATGGGGTGTGGGAGGTGAGACCCATGCGGATGGGAGCCAAGGGGCGCTTCTGGCATTGGCTGGAACGGATTGTGCACCATCGTCCCCGCATCGTGCTCAGCACCATGCCAAGGTGTACGCGTAATAAGCATGGCATAATGATAATGGCATACCGGTATAACAGTCTTTCATCTGCCACCCTGGCGGAAGCGCACCAGTCGTAACATGAAGGTGGCCTGTGACCCAGACATTACTGCTTTCCAAGGTCCTGCCTGCTGCCTCCCGCCCCGCCCCTGCTGGCTGCTCTCTGCCTCCTACACCCCCCAGTCGTGCTAACTCCCTATCCTCGGTCAGCCCTGCCCCGCCCCCTGCCCCGCCCCGCCCATCACACCTCAGCCGCACCTGCACCAGCTGCGGCAGGAAAAAGGCCACCTTGGCTGGCGGCGTGGCGTGCAGGCAGCGGATGGCGTAGGCCTTGACGCCCGCGTGCAGCTGCGCGGCGCCCGCCATCAGCTGCAGCCCCTCCACGGCGCCGGCGGGGGCCCATGTGGCCAGGGCTCCCAGGTGGGGGGCGTTGGCGCGCGCGGCCTCGGGCGTGGCCAGCACCATGGCCGCCTCGGGCAGCGCCTGGGTTGGTAGCGGATGGGAGGAGCGAGAACCCAGCGGATGAATACTGTATGTAATCCAGGTGCATGTTAGCATCGGGTTGAGTGGAGAGCATGCATCGTGTGGTGATTGCACTCGGTCATCACAGGCACACCGTAGCGCGCAGTATCAGAAGTTGACGAGCAGCATAAGTGTGCTGTGGTGCATGGTGAAACTCGTTGTTGTGATTGGTAGTGGGGCACAGTGTAGCCACGCAGCCGCATACAGTGCATTTGAGGAGGGAAAGGCATGGCCAGCACCATGGCAGCCCGGGTGACAGGGCGCGGGAACTCCAGGAACACCGCGTCACGGATCCCGGTGCACATGTTACTGTCACCCGTCAGAAAAAAAGCCGTGAAGTTGCCGAGCGGAACTAATGCTGAGGCACATGCGGGTGCAGTAGGTAGTGCTGACCACGTGCTATAAGGCACAAGCTTCGCTGCGCTAACAGCTCAAATGCCTCAGCACTGTACGATTCCAGACCTCTAAATGCTTCTTGGCTTCCCATCCCACCTGGACGCGTGGGTCGTGCGCCGCCGCCGCCAGCAGCCGCTCCAGCTCCCGGTGCGGCGCCGACGTCGCACTGCCGCTGCCGGTAGCCGAGGGAGGCGGGCAGCGCGCACAGATGGCCACTGCCAGCTTTGGGGACACCTGCACGCACGGGATGGTGAATGCCGGCCGGCATGGCGCACGTCACGGCCTCACCGCAGCCGTGCAGCACCGTGACCCGGTACGGACAACTGGTCAGCGCAGGCAGCCTGCCACGCTGGCCGAAGTCCATGGCAGACCCGATATCGGCTGGTTCAATGCCACCCCCCCCCCGCCCCCTTTTTACTCACTATTCACGTACCCCCTTTTTACTCACTATGATTCGACCATACTATCAGCGTTTTCCAGCTTCACAGCTATGCACGCCGGCGCAGCGCAACCTACAGCAGCGGAGCCTCATCGACTACTCTTCCGTGGCAGTCCAGTAACGGGATGGGCTGGGCTTATTATTTTAAGCGTCATCATCGACCATGTCGATTGGAGAACTTCATCTGGTGTCCTACCGCCTAACCCCCCGCCCCCCACCCACCAGCCACGCCGTCCGCACGTCGGCTTCCTTGAGCGCCAGCACTGCGCCCGCCGCCGCCGCCGGCCCCGCCCCCGGCGCCACCAGCGGCCGCGCCCACACGCGCAGGCGCTCCACCTCCGAGCGGCACAGCGCCAGCAGCAGGGCCACGGCGTCCTTGGTGCGCAGGCCGGCGGCGTGGGAGCCCCACACGGCAGTGCTCACGCCCGGGCGGGACACCCACGCAGCTGCGGCAGGACGGGATCCAAAAGCCACGGCACTTATCGTAAAAGCGCGACCCCTGGCAGACGGACACAGCCAAATGTAGCAGGCTGTAGGGACTTGCGTCGTGATTGCCAGCATCACGCCGGCGCGCCTGCTTCTACTGCACCACAGCAGCTGGTTGACCACCAGATAATGCCTCCCTCCCCACTGCTAGCTTACTACAAATACGCGCATCTCACTCTGCTCGACCGCGCTCGGGCCGTACAGCGCCTTGTCGTACGCCGGCTTGGCCTCCGCGCCCGGCCACACCTCCACCGCCGCCAGCAGCCGCGCGAAGTCCGCCACGGCGGCGTGCTGCTCCTCCGCCTGCCGCTGCGACATGCGCGCGCTGTAGCCGGGCGCGTGCGCAAACCACAGCAGCCCCGCGCGCAGCACGCGCTCGTGTAGCAGCGCGTGGGAGGGCGGGCAGGGGGCGCCGGGGGCGCGCAGGCGCATGCAGTGCTGGCAGTAGGCCAGGGCCAGCTGCAGCAGGCGGAAGAGCGGCGCGGCGGCGGAGGGGTGGCTGCTGAGGCGCTCGGGCTTGGACAGCGCGTGGTGCAGCAGCCTGCGAGGGACACATTGGGAGGGGAAAGATAAGACACACACAACATACGGTAAGACGGGCGCAAGGCGACAAAGACGCATGTCCGTGCAGCACGCACATGCCGCCCGATGCCCAAACCCGTGGTGCAGCAGCGTGTGAGGACACAGGGCAGGACGGCCTCAAGAGGTCAGTACACAACGCGGGTGGTGGCAGGCGGTCGCGCGCACGGCGGAGAGTACGCCTGGCCATGCAGCAGAGGCACACGCTGCCCAATAAGCTGCCAAAAAGCAGCACTCCTGGCGACCCAACTGCCCACCTGTCGTACACGGCCGCCAGCATGCGCTGTTCGCGGTCCGTACGGTCGCCGGCCGTACCCCACAGCTCGTACAGGAAGCCCACCCACTGGTGGTGGCACGCCAGGCCGGCCAGCAGCTCCGCCTCCTTAGCGGACACGCCCGCGGCCGCGCCCTCGCCCTCACCCTCACCCACATCCCCAGCCGCACTCGCCCCGCCGTTAGCCTCCCGTCCCGCCCCTGCCCCTGCCGAGTCGTCCTCCGAGGGCGCTGTCTGCTTCACCGTCACCCCGTTCTGTTCCACGCCGGAAGCTGCCTGCACATGTGCCTGTGCTCGGCTGTGGGTTGCCCACGGGCCGCTGAAGAGCCCCATGCGGCGGTCCGCGGCCGCGGACCAGGCTGTCGCGGTGCGCGACGCGAGGGGGACCAGCCAGCCAGGACCGGCGGTGGTGACCCATGTCCAGGCGAACACGGCAAGGCCCATCATGTCTGGAGTGAACCTGCGGGGGCCACGGCGCATGGCAACTACAAACTTGTGCGCATACAGGCATGGAGGAGAAGGCGCTGTACGGCGCCGTACCAGATGCTGCTTCAGCACGCTCAGCGCGCAGGGATACCGTTGTCACAAGCCCGTCAGCGGCCAGGTGGTTTCATTCATGGGTTCATGGGTTCACAGCAAATCATGGGATCACAGGGCGTCCTACAACTCAGTTGGCTAATATAAGGCTCCCCCACCTCTTGAGCGGGGCCGTGCACAGCGCCTGCAGCAGGCGGTGGCACGCGCCGCTGGCCGCCTCCTCCGCCTCCTCTGCGCTCTCGCGAGCCAGGAACGCGGCGGCGGCAAGGAAGCGCTGCTCCAGCAGCCGCACGCCGCCGTACGGCTGGCCATGGGCGTGGCTGTGGCCGTGGGGGCCCGCCACCGCCTCCTCCAGGGCGGCCAGCACGGTCTCGGCGACGGTAGCAGACCCCGCGGAGGGGCCCCCGGCGGTGTGCTGCACACCGGCGATGGCGCCTGGGGTGTTGGGGAGGATGGGACGGGGGTGGGGCGTGTTGAGGGTGGAACATGGGGATAGGGGACGAGGCGCGTGCGTGTACCAGGCCGGATGCGGCGTGTTGCGCCCCGTAATTGCAAGAATAACAACCGTGAGGGTTCTGGGTAGTTCGCACGCAACATACGTGTCCTCCTCGCAGCAGGAAGGACCCAAACACTCGGATCCCGCATCCAGACCCACCCATATACACCCAGCAAAACCAAGCAACACCCACCCATGTAGAACAGCTTCCTGCACAGCGCCATGGTGCCGTCCGCCGCCATGCCCCCCGCGCCGCCGCCCGCCTTGCGCCGCGCCTCCGCGCATATGGCCAGCAGGTCTGCCGCCCGCCGCAGGGCCGCCACGTGAGCCCGCTGTGAGCGCTGTACGGCTTGCCCATGGGAGCCGCCCGCCAGGCCCCCCGTCGTACCGCCCGCCACGCCCGCCAGCGTGTAGGAAGCAACGCTAGACTGCAATTAGGAAGCGAGAGTGCACGTCAAGACGAGTCAATCCGAACACCACTTCCACGATGTCAGCTAGACGAGTTACATCAAGCCGTTTACTCGACTACCGGTACCCCATTTGGACACAATGTGCCTTGCTGGAGTGAAAGCAGCTAAGCCGCAAAAAACGGCCTGCTTCCCAACCCCGCAAGCCCGCGTGTCGCCCCACCTGGCCAATGAACTGGTGCAGTAGCGCCTCCGTGCGCGTGGGCGCGGCGGCTGCGGCGGCCGCTACCCATGTGTGCAGCCAGCGCCACACGTTGCCGCCACCCGCGCCGCTGCCGGGCGCCGCCGCCACCGCCCCCATGGCGTACGCGCTGCTGCTGCTGCCCATGCTGAGGTTGTTGACGCCGTGCAGCTCCGACAGCGGGTGGTCCAGGCCCTCCTCCAGCTCCAGCTCGCCTGGGGGTGCGTAATGGAGGTTGCAAAATCGGTTTCGTGTCACTGCTACTTGCCAACAGGAGGAGGCGTGTTTGGATACTGCACGACGCGCATCTGGGGACACCAAGGCGCGTGCCATGCTCCCGCGCTTGACCATTTTTGTCGTTCCACGCAGAAACTAATGCGACGTGCAAAGAGGGTGTTGTAGCACTACGCGCCGCTCACCGAGCAGCGCCCCCACGCATGCGTGGCTCCAGTACACGGGCGGGTAGGCCCGTAGCAGCTGCCGCAGCAGCCGGTCCGCCACCGTGACCGCCTGCGGCGCCGCGCCTTCCGCGTGCCCGCCCGCCGCCGCCAAGTGCCGTATCAGCGACACCGCCAGCCCCTCAATGCACCTCTCCACGCCCGCGCTGCTCCCCTCCGTCCCCTCCCCACTCCCTTCCTCGCCACCTCCCTCGTCCTCGTCACCCGCTGGCCCCAGCACCACCACATCCTGCGCCCAGCTCACGCCAGCCGCGGTCGAAAACGGGCCCTGGGCCGACCCCCCGGCCACGCCGCCCCCGAGCCGGATGCTACCACTGGCGACCAGCCCTGTTACGGAGGGGCCCTCGGGGACTACTGCAAGGCCCGCGGGGGGCTTGGGGAGCAGCAGGTCGGGTCCGTAGCTGGTGGCGGCCTCGGCTGCTGCTGCTGCAGCCACGCGCAGGCGGTTGAGGTATGCCTCACAGGCCCGCTCGGCAATCAGGGCGTACCAGGGCGCATCGGCGGAGGAGGGGTCGGTGGACTGGAGGTAGGCCAGCGGCACGGCGATGGGGCTGGACTCGACTGCGGGGAGCGGCAGGCGACCGGGGGGCGACCATGGGCACACGAGCACGGGGAAGGAAATCGGCACTTCTGCGCATCCATCCACACTACGCATGACCTGACACGTGGAAGTGCTGCGGCCTGTGGTCAAGACTGGGCCGTGTTAACATGCTTCGGGAGGTGCAGACTCACCGTCCGACTGCAGCGGCGCGTGCCGGGCACGTGCCAGCTCCGCCGTGGCCACCGTCAGCAGGTAGGCCTGGCGGTTGGCGTCGGGTGGCGGCTGGGGTGTGCCCCCCAGCGGCACGCCCAGGCAGGACTGCAGCGTGGACCGCAGGCGGGCGGGCGAGGCGGCGGACTCGCCGGCCAGGCGCAGCCGCTCTCCCAGCTCCGCCTGCGGAGGGGGGACACGAAGATGTGCGCAGGGAGGAGAGATGGAGGAGGGTCCGATGGGAGAGGATAGTCGAGGAGGTCGTATGACTAGGCCTGTAACTTTCAGTAATCCGCGAACCTCGAAGAGCAGGTCCGGGATGAACGGGCCCCGAACAGTGTGTTTGGGCCCTCGATCAATGCCTTGTGCCTGCTGTTCCCGCTGTTCAAACGAGTCAACAGTCACTGCTCCAAGTAGACCGGCGCCCACCCATCCCGCAGAACTTGCATGCCAGCCATCCCGCGACTCGATGACCCCGAGAACCCCCACCTTGAGCCTCTCAGCTACGTCGGCGTCGCTGCTTCCCGCGGCCTCCCCCAGCAGCAGCACCGGCGTCCAGCACGCGATGCGCCCCACCGCCGCCGCCTGCTCGGGGCTGGCTCCCTTGCCCGCCAGCCCGTACAGCGCGCAATACAGCCACAGGTTGCGCAGCAGCTGCATTGCAGGGGAACGCCAACAGCACAGACACAACACAGACCACATCCTTCATACGTCCGTAAGTGGTCGGTTACCCAGTCCTGTGCGCCCTTTACGTTCTTACCAAACGCCGTGCCACCACTGCGCTAACCCACCTTGACCATATGCGCGTCCTGCTGCAGCCGCCCCGAGGCCCCCCGCGGCAGCTCCGCGAACGAGAAGTGGCTCAGCGAGCGGCTGAAGGCGCCCTCCAGGCCCTCCCCCGCCTCCGCGACGGCGGGCAGCAGGCTGCCCAGCTCCACGGCCACGGAGGACGAGGAGTACGCCGCGGGGGAGGCGTGGCCCCCGCTGCGGGCCGCGGCCCCGGCGCGCAGGCCCATCTCCCCGAAGTGCACCAGCAGCCGGTTGCGGAGGTCCATGCGCACCGAGGACTTGGCGGGGCGGATGCCTGCCAATGGTATGGGTGCAAACCAGCACAGCTCAACATCCGTGCCCCTGCTGGTACGTGAGGGGACGAGCCATGCGTTGCTGTCTGGGGTGGTTCGCGTGGGTGGGATGGCAGGATGCGCAGCGCACACAGCTGTCGCCTGGCTGGAGCTGCGCCCAGCTTGCTTAACGCTCACCCTTTGCGAGGGCCAGCACGGCGGCCGCCAGCGCGCCCGCCCCCGGGCCCTTGGCGCAAGCAGCCAGCGACGCCGCGGGGCTGCCCGGCGCGGCGGTTGGCGTCTCCAGCAGCAGCCGCAGCAGCACGTCGCTGACCTGCAAAGCACCGCGTGCATTGTGCAAATCAAGGCAGCCGGCACGAGGTGACCTGTGCGACGCCAAGCACGTTGGCCGCTGCCGTGCGTTGCGGCCAGGGGCTAGCACCACGCGGGGAGGAGCAAGCGCCCATCAGCTCCCCCGCCCCGCCAACCCACCTGGTTGTATGCCCACGTTGCGCTGCGCTCCGCCAGCACGCTTGCCGCCGCCATGGCCGCCATCACCCGCACCACGCACGCCTGCACCACAGCCACCCCCGGCTGCGCCTCCGCCCCCGCCCCTGCTCCCCCTGCTGGCCCCTGCTGCTGCCCCAGCACGTCCGTCAGCAGCGGCAGCATGCTGCTGGCCAGCCCCTCATCCCCCCGCAGCAGCACGAACAGCCGCCCCATGGCCAGGCTCAGCACCACCGCCTCGTTCACCGTGTTGCTGCCGCCACCACCACCCCCACCAGCCGACGGGTCCCCACCAGCCCGCCCAGAGTCCCCCGTCCCCTGGCGCGAGGGCCCCGCGAGGCCGGGGGCAGGCTCAGCGGCAGCAGCAGCAACGCCTGCGTGTAGACGCGCACGCCCGCGAGCCAGCTGGCAGCTAAGCCACACACCAGCGCCTCGGCTACGTTGCAGCACAGGCGCTGCGCGCCCCAGCCGTGCGACCCGCGGGTCACCGCTGCGTATGACGCGGTCAACGGGCGGGTGATGTCCCACGACCAGAAACGACGCCAGGCGGAGCTGGAGTCGCCGTTGGCGGCCGCAGAGGCGGCGGCGGCTGCGGCGGCAGAGGGCTGCGGGGCGTTGGGTGTGGTGGCCGGATCGGGGCCGACGAGGGAGGCGGCGGCGAGGAGGATGGCCTTGAGGCGGGAGAACACGGTGCCGACGTCCAGGGAGGTGGAGGAGGAGGGAAGCTCGGGACGGGGCGGGCGGGGACGGGGGCGGCGCTGGCGGCGAAGCGGGCGGCGGTGATGATGAGCGGGGAGCAGTCCTCCAGGATGTAGGCAGCGGTGCCCAGCATCTGTGCGTACAGCAGCATGGCACAACTTTAACCCACACGTCCCGCTACCGCTGCGTGGTATCACACTCGTGCAGTCGGCATGCAAGCCCAACCGCACACCGTCGTACCCTCAACCTCCAGTGCCCGTACGGCAGCCAACAGCCCCCGCCGTTCGACAGCATCCAGCTTCCCCGAGGCCACACGCCCGCCCGCACCTTGTCCGACGACATGGCTCCCGCCCCCGCCTCCAGCGCCCCCGATACGCAAGCCTCCGACATGTCCAGCAGCATGGAGATGACCTCCATCAGCTGGCCCCGCACACCCACAGGCAGCAGGGTCGGGTCCACACTGCCTGCACTGCCACCAGCAGTAGTGACGCCAGCCGCGGCGGCGGCGCCCGCCACGTTCCCGGACGCCTCCCGCGGCTGCAGCAGCAGCCCGTTCATCGCGGACGCCGCCAGCCGCGCCGCCGCGCGTGTAACGCCCGCGGAGGGCTGCGGCGGCGCGGCGGCGGCGGCGGGCCGTGCGTTGGACATCAGCATGGAGTTGATGGTGTCCAGGCCGGTGACGGTGGCCGGCTGCAGCAGCTTGGACAGCACCAAGCGCAGCAGGCCTGTGGACCAGGTCAGCAGCGTGGTCAGCAGCGAGCGCTGCGTGCCGCGGACCTGCTGCAGCAGCAGACTAGGGCCGTTGCTGCCGCCCCCGCCGCCGCTGCCAAGGCCGTTGCTGCCGTCCGGCCCGGCAGCCCCCGCTCCATCGGTGCCCGCATCTGCCGGGTCCTGCTGCGCCACGGAGGCGGGCGCCCCGGAAGGTTGCAGCAGCATCGTGCGAGTTAGCTGGGCCATGAGCAGCAGCAGCTTTTCATCCTGGGCGACGGCGAGGCCCAGGGCGGCCCGGCTGCCGACGGCCAGCGCCACGGGCCCGGGGGCCGCCACCTTGCCCCCCGGGGGCAGCACGGTGTCCACCAGCCAGGACAGGATGACGGTGGCGTCCTCGGGAAGGACCGGCGCGCCGCCGCCCTGTGCGAAGGTCTGGCTGCGGGTGAGGGCGCGGAGCATGACCTGGGCTGGGGAGGCCGGGGGAAGCGGCCGAGGGGGCTCTGCGGAGGCCGGCTGGGCTGCATGAGGGGCGGGGGAGGCGGGCTGGGTGTCGGGGAGGGCGGGCAGGGCAGCACGGCGCGGACCAGCTGGACCAGCAGGTCGCCCACGGCTGCGGATAGATACTGCCGCCAGCTAAGCTTGAGGTCGGGGTTGTGCAGGAGGCTGGGGTGGGGCCAGTGGGAGGGTGAGGGAGTCTCAGGTGGAGCGGCAGAGGGGCGGCGTGCAGTCGGCATGAGCCGATCAGCACGCTCGCGTGCTGTTGGGTGGTTCGCCCTCCTTGCGGGGTACCGTCCACAGGCCCGCAGCTGCTGGCTTGGGAAAAACCCCGCCGTTCACGACTGCACGGCTTGCCGTCCTCGAAAATGGCATGCCTTAAGATAGTGACAACAGGTGCAAGGCGGTTGCCTGTACCTGCCGCCATAATGCTGTTAAGTGCTGTGCCAGCTGCAGCGCTGAAGCGCCTCCCTTGAGCGTGTCGGCACCCCTGCCTTACTTAACCCTTGCCGATGGTATCTCTCCTTGCGAACACGAGAGATGCCGACGTTGAGGTCTCGCCCCGTGCCCCCTGCGGCCTCAGCTAGCGGCACGGTGCTCACCGCAGCACCCCAGGAAAGTCCTCTGCAATCAGCCGGTTGCAGCCCCACCTGCAGAATCCCTCACACCCCTGCTCTTTACACCCATAACAGGACACACCGTAATTCTTCGCGCAGAGGCAACCCACCGCCGCACGCCCGAGAAGAGCTCTGCCAGCTGCAGCTCCAGGCCCTCCGGGTCCGCCACCGGCTCCGTCCAGCGGTGTGTTAGCTGCGGCAGCTGCTTAGCTACCACGGGCAGCACCACGTCCACCCGCTGCATGTCAAAACAGGTGACAGGCAACGGGGGACATTTGGGTCAATAAAGGACCTAGAGGTAACGCAGTGCTTGTTAGGGTTGGATGCTCGGGGTGCGTTCCGGTCGTGGTGGTGTTGGGCTCGGACTGCAACGAGCCAGCAGTAGGGAGGCGAAAGGTCGGGGTATGAAGGACGGGACCTGGAAGACAACGGTGCCTGGACCCCAAGGCCCTACCGCAAGCCGGTGGCCCTGCCCCGTAGGGCAGACAGCACGAGGCATCCAGGACATGCCCTGTACGCACGGTATGCAGCTTACCTGTCCCCCGGCCTTTGTTAAGAACCTGATCAGCGGCAGGATGTTGCTGACTGCATCCCCTGTAACGAGCATTGGCGCACGCTTGCCACGTTGGTGAAAGTGAGGCTCTCCATTGGGGCAATCGCACTTGTTACGGCGAGCATGGCCGTGCAGCAAACAACCATTGACCGTGCAACTAGTCTCGACTCACGAGCAGTATAATTAGATGATGCAGATCCTCCATCTGCATCAGTAGGACTCCTTGTGCATAACTGCAGGAGAAGTTCGACTTCGCCTGTCGCTGAAAGTGCCTCTGCCCAGCCAGCACAAAGGCTGGCGACAGAGACAGTCATGGCTCAGTCGTAGCTCTTTCGAACGACATGCAGCGCGTTCATGCGAGGGAGAACAAGTGACGGTCTTTATGCTGCGTGTTTGGCATGCGGAGTTCAAGCAGCGACTGTGAGAGGTCAATTGTTTAACAACTGAACACAATTTGTAAGTATCACTGCTTTACAGTACAGGAGCATAAGATGAAGTCGGCATGTGTTTCGGTGGAGCCAACCGGCAGGTGTCGGCACGTGCCCTTGGTGCCTAGGCAAACGCACCGGCGTGCTTCGCTCCGCTCCTTCACCACCTTCCCGCGTGCACTGGGGGCATGCGTCAAACGGATGCCAGTCCGGCATGTTGCGCTGCACTGCTGACCCGGGCGTTGGGTATCTGAAGACCAGACCCTTCACATCAGGGACGTATCTCCCCTGCTTCACATCAGTTGCTTTGCACCCATGGCCCCCGTCAAGTCATTCTTGCACAGGGGCCCTCCCCTGTCCTTGCAGTAGTCCATCACCAAGAGCGGTTCGAGCTAGTAAAGCTGTGGGAAGTTATTACCCTTGGCGTTGGTGTCATGGTTTGCATTTCTCGTCTTGCTGTCCATCTGTTCTGCTTAGCAGGAATCGTGCCTTCATATGCTGGACGCCCCTGCCTTTAGCTGGGAAGGGGCTGACATGGTATGCATATTGGTACGGCCTCTAGGATGCCAAGGGGGCCACCGGTGGGGCTCAGGGGGCATGCCGCCCCCTTTTGCCCCACCTGGCCCCCTTGGGGTGGTTTGCCAGCGGAACAGGGACCACAGAGCAGCTACAGAAGCACATTACGGGGTGACAAGCCGTACTCTTGCTAGTTTAAGTTTATATGCACAAACCAGCTACCACACTCAGCATCCACCAGGCGCTACTACAGTGTTCTCTGGCTACTACAGTATTCTTGACATGTGGCAAGATAGTGCAAGTGCATGCAGAAACGATCTGAGCGCTGTACCGTTTGGGAGCGGTGCATTGGAAATCGCAAAGTTCAGTGCAGCATGGCACGTGCCCACGGTGGGTGGGCAGCCCACCCACCAACAAACCCCTGCACTGTGCGTTTCCTGTGGTCAGCAGTCCATTCGCTGTTCTTTGATTCCTCTTCCCGTTTTCCTGCTGCTGAGCTTGTTGACATACAAAAATGTTGCCATAAGTACTGGTGCATTTGCAGTTGACTTTGGCCCCTGCGGTAGTCTGCAGTAGTGCTGCTCCTGCACGTGCGGAGCATGCCTGTAGAATGTCAGGACTGCCAGAGGATGAACTACTAGCAAGAATGTTTTGTATTACTTACATGCTGGTTTACTGTTCAGGTGCTTGCACACGTGCAGTAGTGGTTCGACTTGTCCGTCGGCCATGCAATGCACGCAGCCCCGGGCCTGAACTTCAAGGATGACGTTGTGGACCAAAATGTTGCCAAGGACTGGGCTTTCTGGTGCAGCACGGGGATTATTGCGGAGGTCCATGGCGAACTGGACCGTCATGTGCGGAAAGAGCTCTCTTCGCGTGCACCCAAGACTGCCTTGCAGACTGTAGGTACTTGAAAAAGGGTGTGACAGGCTATACGTCTGTCTTTCTTGTGAAGACTGCGTAAGGAGAGCCGGTGATGGAGCACTGCACCGCGAGGAGTGGGAGATATTTGCGCGATAGACCAATCAGCTATGCAAGTGTTTGTAACTGACAAGCCTATATGCACGTGCCCTGTGCTTTAGCTTAATGCGAGCTGTATGAGCCGTACGGACGAAACCGCCTGCTGGGCTTCCAAAGTTAACAACCATGCGATAACAGTATGTGAATAGTGAAGCGTAAAGCGGCAGATGAAACATCTGAAGTAAATGTAGGGTAAGGCTGTGTAAGGAGGCCTGGCTGGAAGCAGGTAGGGGACCGCGGCTTTTGAACTTCTGTGGACCCGCAACAAATTGGAAACGCATCTGAAACGAAGGAATAATAGAAGAAGTATTGCCGTTTAAGATGCTGCAGGGCACAGAAAGCGGCAAGGGGCGGCAACGATGCTCCGAAATTTTTTTAGGTCGACCTATATACATAGCGACGGTATACATACCGTCCGGAGGAAGACAATTCGTCGGCG
The DNA here is from genome assembly GCA_036984285.1 of Chlamydomonas sp. KOR1. Lineage (NCBI taxonomy): Eukaryota > Viridiplantae > Chlorophyta > Chlorophyceae > Chlamydomonadales > Chlamydomonadaceae > Chlamydomonas > Chlamydomonas sp. KOR1. The sequence goes on along the minus strand of BQMZ01000124.1, from coordinate 85,833 downwards.
CTGCCGCGCCTAGGAAGATATGACGATTGCTATAGCTATTGTTACTACAAATTTTAGGCACAACTTAATATCGGCAGGGGCAATAAGTTAAGTGGAAAGCGCTATGGATACGGTTAGGGACCATGTTCTGTGTATGGGACCATGTTTAATACCCACCCACTAGCACCCAGTGGCAATGGAAAGCACCTGCCATGGGGTTGGTGCCAACTGCAAAGGTTGGTTTGGTCCCTGATCCTCCTCACCGCATACTGCTGGACAGGGGCTGCTGGATGTGATATCTGGTGATATGAATTCCCTTGTAAGGACCGCCACAGATCCATTGCCTTGTAAGCAACGTTCCTACGAAACTGCTGCATAAGATACGGTGTTCCTTGTTGGGATTGTGGGGTGGACTGGGAAGCACAGGACAGCGCGCGCAAGGGAGTTCCCTCCGGAACCGAGGGAACCGTGGTGGGCGCTATGGACGGCCATCGCAAGGGAGCAGTGAGCATTTATTCTTATCTTGAACTTATCCTCCGCGACTGGTATCCCAGGGCACCTGGCTGTTTGATCCTGTCATGCAGTCGTGTAATGCAATGCGGTCTCGGCGATGCGTGTACCAGGGCACAGTGGCGCAAGAGCACTTTCACGTATGTTACCTGACTCACATAACTGACAGGGCATGACCCGTTTGCCCTGTCCTAGGAATTAGAGTCGGGCATTCGCTAGTAGAGCAACGCTTCCTCGGTGCTGCCGGCCTAAACACACAGCAACATGTGCCACCAAATGAAACGTCAACGCCTGTTTATCATCATTTGCGTAAAACTGTTGGCGCTCGGCGTCGCAGGTGAGCCAAGGATTGCCGGCTGGCGGGCTTCGTGTGATAACGCGCCCAACATACTTGCGTGGCACTGGGTTGACATTTTTCAGGTGCAAGGATATATGTGTACTCATGCGTGTTGTCCTGCAGGACTTGGGAGAGGGGTGCAGGGCCAGGCTCCGCCGAACGCACCGTGGCCTCCGGAGCGCGCGCCCCCCGGCGACGAGTGTGGGTACACGGACCAGATGCAACGCAACGTGTGCTAGCCACAGCCTGCCAGTATTACCGCCATGAACAATGAACTGCTTCCTGCTTGTGCCTATCTTGGGCTTTGGGAACCGGCCGCACAGCATGGCGCCATGCATGTGATGACCAAATGCCAGGGCATGCCTGCGCGGCCAAGCATCAGCTCGTAGCAACCCTGATGAATGCCGGTGCCCATGTTGACCATCTTTCACCCCTTATTAATGATGGTGGACATATGTACAGCCCTTGCTGACTGGCCCCCTCCATTGATTTCGTCTTTGCAGATCCTGAGTACCACCCACCTCCCGCGTGGTGCCCCTGCCCGCCCAACTCCAGCCCCGGCCCAAGCCCCCCTCCCTACTACTCCCCCACTCCCAATCCGCCGCCATACTATGCCAGCCCCCCTCACTACCAACCGACAGCCCCGCCGTACTACACCAGTCCCCCCGCCTATGGCTCGCCTTCGCCAAACCATCATAGCCCGCCTTCCTACCACAACAGCCCGCCTGCGTACGGCAGGACACGTCCGGGCCCACGGGGACAGTGGTGCCCTTGCCCCCGGTAACACGGCCCTGCCGCGCACCTTCCATGAGTAAATTTCCTGAATGCATAGGGGATGCAACAAATGCAACCTTTCTTGGCGGTCGCATCCTCTCTCAGCGCTGACCACGACTGCTGCAGTGGAGCTGGTTGGGTTGGCTGTGTTGGCTCGATTGGCTGCCATATGTGCACACACCGGTACACTGGATGATATAATAGCAATTACTGCGTGGGGCGTGCCGTTGCCATGCGCGGCTGTGGCCCAGAAGGCACGTGGCAAAGAGCCACGATGGACACGTGGGGTAGGGAATGACAGGCGTGTCTGAGGCGTGTGCTGCAAAGGCCAGGTAAGTTCCTCGGGGCCCTAGGCAACCCGGGCGTTGACTTGCGGTCAGGGCCCTACGTCGCTGCCGCCTGTTGTTGTTGCCTGTGGTTGCTGCCCTTGCTGCCGAGATGGACGTTCTTGTATGGCACCCTTTCCCTGCCGCCTTGCCCGTTGCGCTGACGTGTTGTTGCGCCAGTAACAGCAAACGGTGTGCAGTGGACACTCGTGGTGTAGCGTCGAACTGTTGTACCTTTGACACGGTGCTTGACGATGGTGTGTGTGCGTGTGTGTGACGCACATTGGGACCTCCACGAACGCACCGGTACGCTGCAACGCTGGTGCTTGGCAGACGATGTCTTTACCGCAAAGGCTTAAAGTGGGAAGCTGGGAACCTTTGCGCAGTTCCTTCATCTCAACTTATTCATGGCAGGCAAAGCTGTGCGTTGGGCTTGCTCAGAGGGCACAGCTAGGGAGGCCATGCACAGCGTTCGCCTGGCGCCGTGGCGGTTGTTCAGGGTTATTCACTGGATCAGTTGTTCCTGGGCCGATGTGTTTGTAAGTGCTTATGCCAACGCCTGCTTTTAGCACATGATGGGGTCTGCACGCCATGGCGGATGTGGATACTTATCCGGCGAGCGGGGACCAGGTTTGCAGGGGCTTGTGGCATGGCGGTGTGCACTGTGCCGTCGGCCACATGCACGCATTTACCTCTTTTGGCTGTCAGGGGCTGTCTCTTCTGGTGGCTGTTGTGATCATGGCGATCTGACAAGCTGCGGGTTGCGTGCACCCTGCGGTGACGAGGTGTGGTACTCTGGTGGAGGTTACGTGTGTGTACGCCAAGGTGTACGCTTGCAATTGGCACGTGCACGTGCCTTCGACATGCAACCGCTTGTCACTGACTGCACTCCGCCACCAGACAAGGACATACAGTCCCCAGGATTGCAAACGTGCGTTCCTGTGCAATCTGCCCTGGTGCGGCCGCTCCACTGGCTTCGCATCATGGCGTATGCATACCGTAGCTGTCCTGCCTACTTCACTGCGCAAGGGAAGCGAGGGTACAAGGTACCCGTGAATCCACACCCATATCAAGCCCCTGGGTGCCGTACCCATAAGCCACATAATTATGAACAAATTGCAAGATACTGCAGCATCATGCGAGCAAACGGTACATCCGTGCCCCCCTGCAGTCTTGCCTGCAGTGCTTAGCATAGGCAAGCTGGACCGCTTTACGACGCAGCGTTAGTCATGCACAGCCTTTTGTCGGTAAAAGACAAACAGTACAGAAACGTCATGGTAACACACGACAGCATCACAACGTGCCCAACATGCAAATCCAGCTTTGCATGGCAATGGGGCACTGGTGCAAAAACAGAGGGTCCACACACAACTCCCCCGACATGCAAGGAGCCACGTCCACCTACCTATCATCACGATGGGAAGCTGTAGCGGCTGCTGGGGCCGCCGCTGGCAGCGACTGCCCTCAGTCCCGCATCCTCGCTTCTTGCGCATGCATGCAGAACACATGGGCCCATGATCTCCACTCCTACGGCACGTAAGCTCTTCAACGTATAAGCATCCTGCTGCAAGGGCTTGAGTATGCAGCTGTGCAGTTGCCGCTCCCCCGGTTGGCCTCACCACATTCTGCGCATGCCTAGCCCCTGTAACCTTCTCACGAAGAAAAAAAAGCCAGCGTCCCTCACAGCGTGCAGTGCCGCACTGCCCATCACGACAGCTGAAGCCCATATCTGCACGACATAAGCCAGTGTAGCGCAAGCAGCTTCGAGACGTTCGTTCTCAGTTCTTCTCTCCATGGCTCACGAAGCCACACTGTGCACCGTTGCCTCTAGTTGCGTCAACATGCGACCCCTCGTAGCCCCCAGCCGCCGCCCCCACCGCGAGACTCCGCAGAACCCTGGCCACCCCACGTCCAACTGCCCCCAACCGCTCATGCACCAATGCCCTGCGCGCATGGCTTCTGCTGCTCTTGTAGCTCCGGTAACTGCTCCTGCTCCTGTGCTTGTGCGCAGTGCTACCAGAGGGGCTGTGCCCGCCCGGACCCAGCACACGTGGCACGTATGCATCATTCAGCTCCTGCACGGCGCCCAGCCACCCAGCCGGCCGCAAGTCAACCCCTGCCGCCGCCGCAACGTCGTACATAACCCCATCCAACCGTGCAAGTACGACGCCGTACTCGTACAGCTGCTCGTCCAACCTGTTGAGGTCCCTCAAGGCATCCAGCTCCTCCTGCTCAGGCAAGCCGTCCACGGTGTCAGCATGCTCCGGGTTCGCATGTAGGTCGTACTCGTGCCAGCCCATGCCGTACGGTACGGCACGTGCCGTCAGCTCCGCGTCCTCCAGTACGAGCAGTACGTCGTACTGCTGCAACAGCTTGACCTTTGCCAGCTCCAGGTGCTCCTCAGTAATAGCCCCCAGCGGAAGGTTGAACACGGATTCGCCAAGGAGCGAGCGGATCAGGTAGTTGTTGAGTGGGGCAGGCATGAGCGCTGTCCACGCCTCCAAGTTGTGCCCCTGACTGAAGTACACGCGCTCTCGGTCCTCCTCGCACCTCACGTGGTAGCCGTGCCATACGTGCTTGATGTGCGAGAGGGTGCGGTTGACGGGGTGGCGCAGCTGCAAAACCGTGAGCATACTTCCGTTGCTGCTGCAGGCGTGGGCGTGCTCAGGGGAGTCCTCTCCTCCCAGAGCGGTGTACTCGTTTGCATACATGGTGTAGCCGCGCTTTTGGAGTACGGATAAACGTTTCTCGCAGGTGAGAGGCCTGGACCGGGGTGCCATGGCCTTGAAGGGGGCGTCGCACTTGGTGGTGGTGTTGGCCGGCTTGAGGGCGGTGTGTCTCTCACCAGAGATGTAGCGCGGCTGTGGCGGGCAGCGGGTGGCGGCGTTGCGTGGAGGTTGGCACGCAGGGTACCGGTGATGGTACCGTGCAAGAGAGGCACGCACGTGCGCAGTGACACAGCAGGTGTCATACTGGAGCCAGGTGCATGCCGTGAGCGGCACAGGGTGTTACTGGCCATGCAGGAAGGTGGCGCGTATGCTGGCGCAGGGGCAATGGAGGGTCGACAGAGTGACTGCTGGGGTGGCCTGCAGGCCTGAGCCAGGGGAGCCTTCGTCCCCTGGCCTGCGCGCTGGTGCCTGGGCGGCCTGTACGGACGGCCTGCCAACATTACGTACGGCTATCACCTCTGCTGTACTTAGATTGCACATCTAAACATCTTGCTCAGAGCCCTGTGTACCTTGCGCATATGTGCTTCCGTCCTCGGCTCCCTGCTACAGCACACTCCACCTGCAGCGTGCCTCACCTGGTCCTGAAAGTCGGTGATGAGACAGTTGGTGTCAAGGGCAAATCCTTGCGTGCGGCACCCGTTGTGCTGCGCGAGGCGGCATAGGGTAGTGCCGCCTGATTTCGAGACGTGTGCAAACTCGACCGCCAGCCTGGACGATGCCGTTACCCGGTGCCGAAGGTAGAGGTGCCGGAGAAGGTGAAGGGCCATCGACTGCGCGCGCTCATCCAGCGGGCTTACGGACGAGTGTAAAATAAGCGCTGCAATTATAGCTCTCCGTAGCACTAGCACCGGATGGTGGCGTGGCAGCTGTGACGCCAGTGCGACGAGTTCGGTGAGCACTATGAAAGCATCGGAGGGTGTATGTGCGTCTGCCAAAGACTTGATGTGTGAGATTATTTGAATCTCTAGAGCCGTTGTCATGTCAATAGCGCGGTGGCCGTCTCCGGTTAACGACGTGCTGGCTGCATCTAGGACTGCACGAAGGGCCTCTTGGGCGGCAGCACCGGGATCCCAGACGTGCTGTCCTAGCCGCTTTGCTATCATCTCATGTAGATCAAGTATAGTCGCTTCGCCACCTCCTGATCGGCCAGCCCCAAGGGTCTTTGCAGGGGAGCCATGGGCTGCACATAAGCATACAGACAGGATAACCGTGAGCAACCCGAACCGCACAGCCATTGTGAGAACAAAAGCAAAAGGGAACCCGCCATTCCTGAGCGGATCTACTGAATGAGTCCGACTACTGCAACCCTTTGCGAGCTCTGACGCACGAGTTGACGAAGGGCGGTTGCAGGGCGGCTGTCGGGCAGCCCATGTCGTGCCCCTTATAACTAGACTATAGCAGGAAATTATCTTTTCATTTTGCTGGTGCGCTGCGGGCGCACGTTGCAGTACCGTGGGCGAACCACTCGCCGGGACGCTGAAGAGGACGCTGTAGTTTAGGCCGAACCTTGAGGGCACAGCAGTATGCAGCAACACTTTATATTCTTGCAAAAGACACGTGTACAAGTTGCTGCATCACCGGGAGAGGGTAACCTGGTTGTCGCTGCAGCGGGCCAGCGAGGGAACCCCCTACCTGCCTGTGTGCCTGAGTACTGCGCTGGGCCCCTGGTCCCAGCGCTGGAAAGGCGTCGTTGCCCTAGTGCAGGGTCCATGAGTGGACCTCCCCTGTGCTCCATGGTGCCATGAAAGGTGACGGCTGTGAAAGGCCCGGCTTGCATGCTGCGCGCTCTCAGTGTGTATTGGCCTGTGGCCCTTCCAGTGACCTAGTTCGGTGCGTTGGGGTGTCCGTGCATGGCTGCACGGCAACCCAAGGGGAGGGGATGTTCTGAGGTCTTAGGTGTACATGGACCTGCATGCCTACACCCTGGCCCTCCTATGTAATTCTGCATTCTCAGTGTCGAAGGGGTGTGGCACCTCTGGAAATGCCTTGCCTTAACTCAGCCAACGTGACTCAACCGTATACTGCTAGCCATTAACGCCAGATGAACGAGGAGGACGGTAGTGACTGGCGCATAGAGGAAATGACAAGCACGACTAGGTGGCCCGTCCTCCTTCCACCACACCGCAAACTGCAGCCGGGTTCTGCAGCACAGCACCGACCGGAAAAAAAACGACGGCCACTCACGGCCCCGTTCATTTGCTAGGCTAAGCCAGGCAGCTGGCACAGCAGCCGGGCGTTCAGCCACCACAGCAACACGGCAGTGTTCAGCCCACAGGGCAACTCCTATGCACCAGTGTGCCGCCCTGCGGCCTGTGTTCCTGTTGTTCGCATCCCTGCCCAAACGATCTAGGCTAGTAGTGGCGCTGCTTCTAGACGAGTATCATGCAGCGCGGAGGTTGAGGGCCAAGGGGGTTTGAGGGCAGGCTGGGAGGCACAAAGCAGGGGAGGCCCCGAGCTCCGACGCGTTTGAAGGTATAAAGCGCCACAGACAATGGGTGGTAACTGGGTAGGTATATTAATCAGACCATTTGCGCTTTTATCTGAATGCGCTACAACCGGGGCAACGTGTTTTGTTCATCGCGCATGCCTTTCGGCGCTGCTTTAGTGCACTTTCTGCGCTTCAGTCATGAAGGGGTACAGACAATGCATCTGTAATTTGCGTTTGATACTTATGAATTTCTCTGTTTGCCCTCACCGCCAACGGGTGGAGCGTCCGATTTTCGTGACCGACGCCGCTGTCAACCAACCGCCTGTGCGCCACGCCTAGGAGTGTTACTTATTGTGAATTGCTAACAAATTTATGGCTATGTACCGAACTGACCGGTGCGCGTATGAAGGGGGTATTCGCGGATGTCACCTTGTTATAAATTCGGTGGCAAATCGCCCATACACATGGCAGCGTAATGACAGGCGCATCTCTGTCACGCCCATTTGCTGGCTGCGTGCTAGCTGGGTAAAACATCCCACTTTTGTGGTTTGGCATGATAGCCGGATGTGGCGTGGGATTTGCTGGTACCACGAGCTTGGGCCTGACAAGCCGTGATCACGCCCAGCCGCCACTGTGACAGCTTCGCGCGTCCCTGGTCTGCCGTTCTCTCGCTGCCGGTGGCCCCCACGGCAGGGCTAGAAACCAGGTATAACGGTACTGCTGTCACTACGTTTCCATGGCTAGCAAGGCTGCGTTACCATATGAAACGACCCCGATGACGCCCGGGGTAAGCGGGCCCCGTTAAGCTTGTTCAGTAACTAGCTTTCACCATCCTTGTAGATCCAGCTATATGTTACAGAACAGACGAGAGGCAACGCCTCAGGCGTTGCCCGAGACAGAAGTACTCGGAACCGATGTACGGCACGCCCAGGGCAAAGATCCGCGCCCCCAGTGCTGTGCCCCAACACCACTGCGCCCAGTACTCCACAAGCACCAGGCCAGCATCTGGGCGGTACCACCAATAGGCGTGACATCTCCGCCCATACCGTCTACCTGCCTACATCGGAGTGCTGTACACAAAGCTTTGCGGCACCACCTACGCCCAGCCCCTGTTGTCTAACGCAAGCTCGTGTGTACCCCATACTGCGGGCCGAGCCCGCCCCATTCAATCACGCAACTATGGACACAGCAAACCAGCAATGCTGCAGCAAAACGCGTTTTGTACGCAACCCGCTCATGTGGCTGCAACCACACCTGAAGTGCCGCAAGTCACAATGCCCCCACCTGCAACCGAACACATGCATCCGGCACACGCCCAGTCCGCCAGACTCTTTCCGCGCCAATGCCAGCCTGCCAACTGTCCCAGCTACAATACCTACCAGACTCCCTTTTTTGCAGGTGGCGCCCGCAAGCCCTAGGCGAGGTCGAGGGGCACCCTGCTGCTGCCCCCAGCATACCGGACTAGACTCGCCCACAAGCACAGCGGTCATCCCCTTGACGGTACGTGGGGGTAGGATAGGGTAGGACCTGGCGCCGCCACCCCCAGACCTGTGTCCTTGCTGCTGCACACTCTGCGCCTCGCCTGTAGCAGGAGGTCACCGGCCGAGCAGTACGCGCTGGCAGGGCAGCATCGCATGTACCACCTGCGCCACCCCACCGCCAGGCGCCTTATTGCCCCCGCCAGATGCTGTGCCTTCCCCTCCCGCCACGCCCTCGCCCTCCTCGCCCTCGCCCTCGCCCGCCGCCCTGCCTCCCCCTTCTCCCATTGAGGTTCACGCGGCGGGGCAGCCGCCCCCTGGCATGCCGGGACAGTCCGGAATAACAGCCTCAGCGGGCGGCGCCATGGCCCCCCCCAACCGACGTGCAGTGGCATCCTGCTGGGGAGGCAAGCCAGCGTCTGTTTTGAAGGTCCAAGCACTTTAGTTCTACATAAGCACAGCGGCAAGCGGCCGTCGGGCTGTTGCACGTCCCAACGTGTGCTCTCCGCCTGCGGTAGGAACAAAGCAGGTGTGGATGGCAGCAGCAGCAGGCGCAGGGTTGGGCACGCACCTGCCATGCTGCGGCCGTGGTAGTTGACGGTTGCGATGAGGCCGTGGTGGTTGACGGTTGCGATGAGGCGGTACTCTGCGTTGCCGCGGTCGGGGCAGTCGTCGGCCAGCGCCTTGCCGTCCAGCTGCAGCGAGGTGCCGAACGACACCGCCTTGCGCAGCTTGCAGTAGCCGCCCTGCAGGGGGGTGCATGTCGGAGGAAACAAGGGCGGCCCATTAGTGTTCGAAGCGCGGGCTTAGCCATGGCGTTGGGCACTACGTTATGTGTTAGTACAGGACACAGCCTTGTGCAGCTTGCAGTAGCCGCCCTGCCTGCAGGGTGTGCGTGTGGTGGAGGTAAGCGGTCCGGACAGTTTAAACGCGCACATGCCTTGGCAACTGTGTATTGTAGGTACGGTGAGTGCTGTCCAGGTGATTAGCGGGGAGCAGTCGCACGAGCTATGCCTTCCCTACTGCTGGAGTCGGTGACGAACATGTCTCCACCTCCACCAAGACCAGGTTTCTCTCCAACTAACAACGGTACGGCTTTGTCTTTGGCATGGCACGTATAACAGATATGGCGTTGTACAAGGCGGCTGCGCCCTCGGGCAACTGCAACCACACCGCAAGCGGCAGTGTGTGTGCTCCATGGAAGCGTGCAAAGCCTTTGCGTTGCGCGTGTGCAAAACGCACACTCACCTGGCTGTTGTACTGTGAAGCGCTTGAGGTGCAGTACAAGGACCAGCGGCAGGCGGTACAGCCGTACGTCCTTTTTGGCGGGCACCATCGCCGTAGCTCCGTCCGGCTTGTACTCTGGCAGGGCAGAACCCAGTGTCCGTGCGGCATGTGCGTTAACAACCCTTGGCTCACCAGCAAACCACACCAGGATGGATGCCGCAGCAGTGGGACGACACCACTTGCAGCACTTGCGCCATACCAGAGCTGCAGACACGTGCTGTAGTACTGTAGGCGAGGCTAAGGCCTAACAGGAACCCAGTAACCGTTGACTGGCTGGGCAGGGCCTACCAGCCGCCCCCGCCCCCGCCTCAGCCCCCGCGGCCGCCCCTGCCCCCGCAAGTAACAGTCGCTGGCGCTCTACCGAACCTACTTCGCGGGCAGGCACGAAGGGTTTCTGGACTACCTGACGCCCTACACGGTGCCCTGCACTTCCCGCGTCTCCGTTTCACGACCCACCAATGGTCTTTGCGTGGCTGTGGTGCCTCAGCGCCTCCTTCAGGCTATGCAGGCCCTCCGCCGTGATGCTCAGGTGCACCATGTTGAAGGGCCGGATGGTGATGGAGGGCTTGTAGGCGGAGGACGACTGCGCGCGCACCGTGGACTTGAGCAGGCCCGAGAAGGTGGCGGGCACGGGGATGCACGTGTCGTCGTCGTTGGGTGCTAGCGTGCCGACCTACGTGGGGCGTGGACGGGGAACGGGAGCGGGGCGGGTCAGGGCGGGGCGGATCAGGACGAAGGGGGCACTGGCTTGTGGGTCAGGCGTGAGCGATGTGGAGGGTGCATCTGCGGGGGGCACGACGGAGAGGAAGCGGGGCGGGCAAGCTGTGGGACGGGGGCGTGCACGGTCAGTGCTGTGGGGTGGGGTGGGGTGGGGCAAGGAGCATGGGACATGGACAGGGGCGTGGACCGGTATGACAAGAGGCTCGCAAACTTGTGTCTCCTTCCGCGCTATGGCCTGGTGTGATGCGACTATGGTGGCACAGATGCCAGGGAACGTCCGCCCGTGTTTCCCACCTGCCCACTTGCCCCCCCCTGTTGCCCACCTGCCGCGTGGCGGTGGCCTTGTTCTTGCGCCCGACCTGCCCCCACTCCTCGCTATCGGTCGCAGCCGGGCCAGAGCCTGTGCCGGGAGGGGGGCAGCGTCGGTGCTTAAGGAAAGGGAACGCTGTGCGCCGGCCAGGAAGAAAGCGTGGAGTGTCCCATGCCCGTTGGAGGCATGCCAGCCCGTGGTTGCTGGCAATGGGTCCCCCGACGCGCGCGCTTGGCCCCTTGCAACGACGCTGGGGCAAAGCCACCTCCACTCGCAGCAGGTCCCCGCTACACAGCCACACACCCCACCTTGCCCAGCCCACACCGTGCACATGTCAGTAACACAACAGACTGCCTGACGGGGCAGGCGCACAGCCAGAGCGACTCTCTTACCCGGCCCATTGGTTCCCGCGGCCACCTCCGCGCCGCCTTGCTGCTGTTCTGCTGCTGGTGCTGGTGCGCCTTCCGCAGCGCAAGCACTTCCTCGTGCGCCCGGTCCGCCAGGAAGGCCACAAACTCCTGTGCGTCCTGCTGCTCCTGAACGTCCATGTGGGCCCCGCGCCCCTTTGACAGCACCTGGATCGGAGAAGAGGGAGGTCTGTCAGCAGAACAAGGAACGTGTTCAATCGGGGCCAGGTGCTAGAACAGATACAATGCGTGCCCACACGCCCGTCTGTGTCATTCGCCAAGGCCTTTCATGCTTGCAACTGAAGGAACGAAGGACTCTGAGTTGTGCCCCACGACCCACCTGGACGGCTTGGCCCCTGCCGGCCCCGCGCCACCCCCCAGCTGATATGCGCGGGTTGAAGGCGGCCAACACCGGGTTGAGCATGGAGCGGACCAGCGGCTTGCCGCCCAGCACCACGGCCAGGGCTGCGTTGGATTTTGTAGAGGCCGCGGCGGTGCTGCCGCTGGCGGCGGCCGTGGGTGCGGCGGCGGCGGCGGAGGGAGCTGCAACGGCCAGACCCACGTACCCGGATGGGCCGTTGCGGGAGTTGCCCCTCTCGCTGCGGCCAGCCTGCGGGGGCGCAGAATGGACGGCGTCCGCCGCGCGGAGGGTCCACGGCATGGGTCCACGGCATGGGTCCACGGCATGAGTCCAGGCTGAGGAGGTTGTTGGAAGGAGGTCGATTGGGGGGAGCCGAAGCGCGTGCGCGGCACCGTGCTGCACAGTGCGCGTGCCACTCACCGGCACAGCCCAGCCGCCCGCTACCCCGGACGGGGAGTCCTGCTGCTGCTGCCCAGACCCGCCCGCAGCGGCCGCCCCGTGCCCGCCATTGCCAGACTCAGCAGCACCTGCCCCCCTGCCGCTGGCGCTGGCAGGGACGGGGCTGGCGGCGGCCAGCTCGGCTGCGAAGAGCGCCAGGCCGTGCAGCACAGGGCACTTGCTGGGCTCCAGGAGGGGCGTGATGGCGGGCAGGCGGGACGGCAGCGTGGCAAAGGTTCCGCACGCCAGCAACGCCTGCGTCAAAAGTAGGTTTGTGGTTTGCAAGCGTTCCGCATTCAGTAGGTCTCCAACAAGACACGAGCAGGGATACCTAATGCAGGTGTCGACCTAAGAGCAGCAGCAGCAGCAGCAGCAGCAGCAGTGGTTTCCTGACAACGCAAGCCTGCGTGGGGCATGCGGTGCAGTGCGGCAGCGGTCCCAGCTCACCCGCCCACCTGCATGGTTGAGGTGATGTTGGCCGTGTTGACCCAGCCACGGGGCTGCAGCCGATGCGCCGCCGCCGCACTCCCGCACACCGCCAGGCCCAGCAGCTGCATCTGGTCGAAGGCCCGTGCCGCCAGCAGCTCCCGCAGCGGGTCCATGGCAAGGGCAGTGCTGTCCGCCGCCGTCACCGCAACGGCTGCGCCACGGAGCCGCCCGCCGCCGCCGCGTCGCCACCACAACCAGCGGCGGCGGCGCCGCCCGCTCTCTCCTCATCCTCCGCTGCCAGCGGCGCCACCCAGCGGTGGTTGCCGTACGCGGCGCCATCATCAACCTCGTCCTCTTCTTCGTCCTCGCCCTGCCCCCGTGCGGTCACGGCCGCCTCGGCGGCAGCCGCCGCCGTAAGGGTGGCCTGCTCCTCCAGCGCTGGCACCGCTGCTGCCGGTGCATTTGCGGCAGCCTCCACAGCCGGCAGATGCGCCGACTCCACCGTCGCGGGCGCAGGCGGGGTAGGACCGGCGGTGGGCGACTCCGCTGCCGCCAGCGCCGTTATGGCGCTGGCGGCCCCCGGCGGCTCCGGCGCCGCTGCCACCGCCGCGGCAGCCGCATCAGCCGTCGCTTCCACCGCCTCCGTCGCCACCGGCACGGTTGCCTGCACAGGCGCAACCGCTGCCGCCGTTGTGGGACCGGCGCTGCTGGCATCAGGCTCCACCGCTTCGGCCTCCATTCCATCCGGCTCGCCCGGCTGCTTCTGACCCCTCCCGCCTGCGGCCTGCTTCTTGTTTTCCTATCTCTTCCCGGACCCACGGCCCCCGGCATCCTGCTGCTGCTGCTGCTGCTACTCTTTACCACCTGCAGCCGCCTCCTGCCCAGCGCCCTGACTGGCGTCTGCAGAGGCGCCAGCCCCAACCCCAGCCCCGGTGCCTGCTGCTGGTGCCGCTGGTGTGGCTGAAGGAGGCCGGGCCTTGCGCTTCACGGGCGCATTCCGCCACTAGTCCTCCGCCGGCCCCACCGCACCGCTGCCCACCCCACCCTCGCTCGCCGGCGCGGTAGTCGCACCCCTTGTCGCCCCAGCGTCCGAAACAGACACCGAGACAGACGGCGCCGCGGGCCGCGGAGAGTGCAGGCACGCTAGGCCCTGGCTCCTGCTGTGCTGCTCCTGCTTCGGCCCCACGACGTGCGCTCCCAGCCAAGACTCCACCTTCCGGTTCGATTCCGACCCCTCGTGCGGGTCATCGTCTCTTTAGGGCTCGACCGCTCCGAAACCGCCGAGATCCCTAGGCGGAAGGTTGCGCCGCGACAGGCCCCGCAGACCCAGCCGGGCCAGGGCCAGCACCCGCACCCGCGCCCGCCGTGGGGCTAAACATGGCGGCAGGGGGCCGCGAAGGGATCGGCTGCGCCCTGCCGCCTCGCCCAACCGTGTGCCCTGCGCCCCGTCCAGCCGCCCCGTGGTGCCCTGCTGCCGTACCGCTGACAGCAGTTCAAGTCCTTCCCCGTGCACGGCCCGCCCCGTGGGCAAGCGAGGCGGCTGCGCCCTGGGGGTGCGGAGGCTTTGCCGCTTCGGCCTGCTTCGCGCGCTCTGGCCAGCTCAGAGGACCGGCAGGCGCGGGCGCCGGGGCAGCAGCGTGCGGCTGCTCCACGGCCGTGGGCTACTCCTCCGCTGGCACGGCAGCGTCGCCAGCCGGCTCGGCCCCTGCGGCAGCCACGGCCGCCCACCCACGGGGTGCAGAAGAGGGAGCAGGGGAGGGCGCCCGGGACGTCGGCTGCGGCTCAGCGGCACCGGGGTCCTGTGGTGCGGACGGTTGCCTGGGAGCCGCCGCAGCTGGCGGAGAGTGGGGGCCCGGGGCTGCAGCAGCAGCCGCAGGCCCGGAGCCTTGCCGTCGCGTGGGCGACAGCGGGGAGGCAGCTGCCACGCGGCCGCGGCCGCCGCCACTGCGGACCGGAGTGCTCCGCCTTCGGAGGGTTGACGCCTGACGGCTGCCGGCCGGTCTGCAGGTTGAAGCGACGAGGGGCAAAGCGGGAGCGTGGAATGGTTGAAGCGGGGCATGCGATGTGCACCATGTAGTGCGCGGCAGCGAGCCTTGTCAGGGGAAGCTGTCCCGGACACAGGGAAATACAGCGTTTCGATGTCACCTTGCACACCACAGCAATGTGGACCAGTGTAACACTGTGGGCAAGAGCCAGGGGTCCAAGTCCAGCAATGTGTGTAACAACGACACAGTCGTCAACACAATCCCTGTCAACCAATGGGCTTGCATCGTCTACGGCAAACGCAACGTGTCACTCCGTTGCCTCACACACCTCGTCTTGCTATGTCGGCGTGCTTGTATACCCTTTCACACCCACGCTTCTTACTTCAACCCACGCACCTGGCTTGCTGCTGTGTTGCTCCTGCTGGTGTTGGGCCCGGATCACCCGCAGCGCCCCCGGCGGCCTTGGCACGCTCCGCCCATGTGCCCCCAGGCGCTGCAGCGCCGCCCGCCGCGCTCGGCGACACCGCCACCGCTGCTGTCCTTTGTGCCCCCGGCGCCCCATAGGCCGTGGGCGCCCCATAGGCCGCCTGCTGCTGCGGCTGCTGTCCGGTTTCGCCCTGTGGGCTGACACCACCCGCAGCTCTAAAGCCCAGCGGCGGTCCGGTCCCTGCAGTGCCTTGCTGTAGCTGCGGCTGCCCCGGTTGCCCCGCCCCTGCGCTGTGACCACGGGCGCGGGGCGTTTGGCCAGCCGGGGAGGCTGACGGCCGGCTGCCTCGCGAGCCACGGCGCCAGGCGAGCCCGGGGCGGCCGGGGGCTGGGTGGCTGAAGCCGCAGCCGGAGCAGCGGGGGCAGGGGCGGTCTCGGCTTGTGTGATACCGTGAGGTGTGTGTGGTGTTGGTGCCATGTGGTGTGCTGGTGGCGCTGCTGCTAAGCTCAGGACGTCCGCACCGCGAATATGCTTCCAAGCTGAGGGTGGCGGGCCTTGGGCTGCTGCTGCTGCTGTTGCTGCTGCATGTGTTGCTGCACGTGCTGCTGAGAGTCGGTGAAGGAACCGGGTGGGCCGAAGTCAACCAATCCAAGATTCATAGCCGATGAACCGGCTGCTCCTGGCAGGACAGGACCCCCTGGACCGGGGATCTGCATGCCAAGGGGAGGCGGGGGAGCCGCGGCCTCGGGGTGGGGCACGGGCATGCCGGGTGGCATGTCGTGTGGCGGCATCCCGCCCTATTGTGGCAGCTGGTGGTGGTGCGGGTACGGGTAGTTGGGCTGCATGCCGTCCCCTGGGTGCCCCGCCATGGGGTACCCCGGCATGCCAGGCGGCGGCATCCCGGGAGACAAAAGTTGGGGCGATGGCATTCCCGGGGGCCCCCACACCGTCGGACCACCCGGGTAACGGGTGCTGCTGCCGCTGCTGCTGCTGCTGCTGCTGCTGCTGCTGGATCATCATTTAATAATGCATCGCCTGCTGATGCATCGCTTGGTAACATTTGCCTGGCTGCGAGCTGGGCGGGGTCCTGCATGTTGCTGCTTCTGAGGCGGCAGGTGCGGCTGCAGCGCAGCCGGAATCACCTGTCGCTGTTGCTATTGCAGGGTACTCCCTGGAGGGCAGGCGGCGGCGGTGTGACGGGCGGGATGGCCGGCTGAGCTGCCGGCTCCTCCGCTACCGGCAGGGGGCGCGACTGCACGTTGACCACACTGGCCTGCTGCCGGGGCTTGCCTAGACAACTCGTGCGCTCCCGGGGGGACACCTCGGGGGTGCGGGCACCCTGGCCCGCCAGCGGCTTCGGGGCGGCAGGGCCTCCAGAGGCCTTAGGGCTCCACGTGGAGCGTCATCGGTGGCTTTTGGCAAATGCTGACCAGTGGTCTGGCTGCCCTGCGCTGTCTACCTGCACCACGGAGGGAACCAACGGATCCCGCTGTACGGCCTGCTAAACGACGACGGGGCAGCACAACCACCAACGGCCAACGGCGGCATGGAAGACGACTGCGACGGGAACGACGACGATGACATCGCCACAGTTGTTGAACATAAACGCGCCTCCGCCGCCTCCGCCGGCAGCCTCACCAACCCAGCCGCGGCCGCCGCCGCCGTCTCAAGCCCTGCGGCGCCAGTGGCGGCGGCAGCCGCCGCCGCCGGCACGCTGGGTAACGGCGAAGGGTTCGCCGCCGCCGCCACTGGCGCCGCGTCGCTGCCCGCGCTGCTGGCGGGCGTGCTTGAAGCTCTGCTGTGCGAGCCCAAAATATTGGACATGCAGCGCGCCGCCGCCTTCGTGAAGCACATGGTGGGCGCGGCGCTGCTGCCGGCTCCAGGGGAGGCCATGGCTCTGTGGGCCGCCGGGGCATGGCAGTGGGGGCACTGAAGGACGCACGCCCCGTGTTGCTGCATGGATACGCACAAGGCTTCTAGGGTGTGCCTCGAAGGGCTTCGGCACCAGGCATCCCTGAGTGCATTGAGCAAAACCCGTGCTCTTAAGGTGAAAACCTTGGTTCTTCTTTTCCGCCCCACCACCCCAACCACGCCCCTCGGTCAGGCTGCTCCGGCGCTACCCAAAGCTAGCCAACATGCTGGACTAGGAGGGCGAAGCGCCCACCGTCAGTGGGCGGGCATACGACCCCGACTGTACGGATCCCTCGGGGGCCGGCGTGCTGTCCACCACCCTGCGGGAGGTGTGCTTCGCGTCGGGGGCCACCAGCACGGCCCACTACCACCCGCACCTGGCCCAGGCCTTGGGCTCCATCCTCATGCTGCGGCCGGTGGCGTTGGCGGCGACAGATCGCGGCGCCGGTGGTGCCGTACAATTGACGGGGCCGCTGGGGCCGCCGGCGACGATCCCGGAGCTGGCGGTGGCGTACGACTCGTCTCGGGGGCTGCTACGGCCGCGACCGCCGGTCCCGAAGCAGGGCGGCGGCGGCGGGAAAGGGGGCGAAGGGCGGGACGCGGGGGCAGGCGCCGCCGCTGTCGGAGGAGTTTGTGGAGGAGGCGCGGAGGTTGGCGGTTGAGGAATTTGGTGTGCTGTTCGGGGGGACGGCGCTGGTGGGGTTAGATGAGATCTGGTCGCCAGCTGGGAGCGAGGGGGTGGAGGAGGAGGTGGACGTCGACAGTGAGCCGGGCACGGGGAATGAGGATGGTGAAGTGGAGGAGGGCGGGCGAGGGCGGGGAAGCGGAGCAGCGGGGCCGGGTGCAAGTGGGAGAGGCGGTGCCGGGAAGGATGTGGTGGTGTAGGTGCTCAGGAGGCAGTACCTCTAGTCGAGGATGTTCCACAAGAACCGTCATCTGTGACGGGAGAAGGCGCTCGTGGTGGAGCAGCTGAAGCGCTTCCACATCCACGTGTCCAGGAAGCAGGCGGTGGTGAAGGCGGCCGCCTTGCCAGGGAAAGGGATTGGCGCGGCGGCAGGAGGAGCGGGTTGAAGGAGTGTGTTGGGCAGCTGCACCAGCAGGCGCAGCGGGAGCAGCGGCAGGCGGGTCAGGGGCAGCAAGGCCTGAGCAGGGGGAAAGGTAACAGAGGTGGCGGTGTCAAGTGTGCACTGTGAGGCGGAGCATCGTGTGGGGGAGCGGGTGCGTGTTGTGGATGGAAACCCACCCGGAAGGTGGCGTGAGCGACGGTGGTGAGGCCTGCGGCCCGCCTGCCATGACACAGCTGCACCGATGTGACAAGGAAAGCGCGCTTACCAGGTGGCCGCCGTGCAGCTTTCGCTCTTCCGTAGGGCTTTCGCATGACTCGAAATAGGTGCCTCGGGGGGAACCCAACTTTCGGATGGGGGTTCAAATTTTTGCTGCAACCCCCTTTCCCCGGATCGGCCCCCCTCACAAGCCGTGTCTTTCGGATATGGTCCTCATTGAGTTTGGGCGAAAACTAGTCGGAAAGCGGCTCATCCGATAAAGGTAGAAACGCTGCCGCCGTGTCCTGACTCTGAAAACTGCGCTTATGGTCCAAAGCTATGGCAGCTGAAAATGTCACGAGCATCCCAGTCAGCGTTTCGTATGGAAGGGGGCCTCCCCTGGGAAGTTACGTGCATGAATGTCGCGTACAGTGCATACAGTGCATATGTACATGTAAAGGGACATTCTTTATTAACATAATACTACTGTAGGGTCACAATAAGGAGATGTGCCGGTGCAACAAAACGCATCTTACTAACAAATGCGGGAACTCCCCCGCCGCAGCCCCTGACGATTATCTCAGACATGCATGTAATAGTTCAAGAAGTCCATCGATCCACATATGTCCAACATACGAGCCTGTTATGGGGTCCAACGGTTTGCGTCAGTGGCACGAAGCTAGTTTGCCGCCAAACAACCAACGAAGGACAAAGCTTCCACCAATACAGACTACAGCAAAACTCACTGTAATAGGTGCATACTGTTCACGATTTTGTGGCCTTTCCTTGATTTCTACGCGGCAAAACCTCCATACCATGGCGTCGGTGGCGTATGGCTTTGCTGCCGCAGAGCAAAGCCTGGCGGAAAGTATGGCTGCTCTGAAGCAATCTGTCGACCAGCAAAAGGAGGACACTGCTAAGCAGCTGCAGCAGCACAAGGACGACATTACCAAACAGCTGCAGCAGCACAAGGATGAGATTACCAAGCTGATCAAGGACTCGGCTGAGGACGTCAAAACCGCCTTCAGCGCGTCCATTGCTACGGAGGTGAAGAAGGAGGTGAAGAAGGAGGTGCCGCAGCAGCTGCCGAAGGAGCTGGCGCCGGCGAAGGCCGACGCCGCGCGTGCGTACAACGCGACAGTGCTTGCCGGCCACAAGCTGGTGCCGGTGCCGATCACAGAAGGGGACAACGCGGGGACGGTGCCCGAGAACCTGCCGGCGACGGTGTTCGACCTCAACCGGCAGAGTTCCGACGAGGTCCGTGCCACCCTCGACGCCTATGGTGTCAACGACGGCAACGACAGGCCGCGCAAACGGCTTGCTATGGTCCTGGGAGCGCACTACTATGACTCGTAGATGCCACAGGTGCGCTATAAAGCACCAGACTCGCATGGGGACCCGAGATGGACTCAGCTACGGTAGCCAGCTGCTTGTTGCCCAGCAGCTCCACGTCACTCGGGCGTCCATTGAAGAAGGCGCAAATTGGTCCTGCTCATAAGCTGAACAGCATGCGACTCGCATGTGCAGCCCAGAGGTCCCCACGTACGGATGTACGGATGTACGCCTGACCATCATGCCCTTTGTCCCTGCTTATCTTGCAGGTTGGCCATGCTGGGCGATAGTGAACGATTACCACCGACAAGATGTCATCCCGGAGCACTGCTGCAGCTCAGGAGGTACCCATGTACGTCAACCTCTTGGGTTGGCCGCCCTGGCCAGTCTGGCAGGTGTCGGTGCCTGAAAGGCTACGGAAGGGCAAGCAAATCGCAATCGCAAATAGCAGCCTATAATCTGGCGCCGGCTCCTTGGGGGGCGTGCGGCGGCCTGCAGCTGGCACGGTGGTGGCCGTGGGAGGGCTGGGGGCGTGCAGGCGAGCTTTGAGGCGTTCAGGTCGCAGCAGGCTGCAGCTGTGCAGCCGGGCAGCCTCTGAGCAGCTAGAAGGCGGTGGGGTGGGGGATCTTGAACAGGCAGCATCGGTTGCAGTGTGGCTGCATGGGGTTATTGGGCCGGGTTTTGGCGCAGCTCCATCAAGAGTGCAGCTCCGCAGGTGGGTAATGGGTGCCGGGGTTGGCCTGCAGGGGTGGCCTTGGGTGTCAGCGGCTTCCAGGGTGCCTGGGCTACAGGCAGGGCTTGGTGCTGGCGCGGTGCTGGCCCCTTGGCCTGTGGCTGGCCGCCAGGCCCGAGCGCCAAGGGGTACAGGAGTGTGAGGGCACAGCTGGTGGGCGGACAGCAGACATTCCCCGGTTGCGCCCTTGAGGGGTCTGCCTGAGCGGCCGGCGGGGTTGGCGGCGGCGGGGAGAGGGCGCCAGGGGTACGCACGGCGGGGAGAGGGCGCCAGGGGTACGCACGGCGGGGAGAGGGCGCCAGGGGTACGCACGGCGGGGAGAGGGCGCCAGGGATACGCACGGCGGGGAGAGGGCGCCAGGGGTACGCACGGCGGGGAGAGGGCGCCAGGGGTACGCACGGCGGGGAGAGGGCGCCAGGGGTACGCACGGCGGGGAGAGGGCGCCAGGGGTACGCACGGCGGGGAGAGGGCGCCAGGGGTACGCACGGCGGGGAGAGGGCGCCAGGGGTTGGCGGCGGCGGGGAGAGGGCGCCAGGGGTACGCACGGCGGGGAGAGGGCGCCAGGGGTTGGCGGCGGCGGGGAGAAGGCGCCAGGGGTACGCACGGCGGGGTTGGCGGCGGCGGGAGAGGGCGCCAGGGGTACGCACGGCGGGGAGAGGGCGCCAGGGGTACGCACGGCGGGGAGAGGGCGCCAGGGGTACGCACGGCGGGGAGAGGGCGCCAGGGGTACGCACGGCGGGGAGAGGGCGCCAGGGGTTGGCGGCGGCAGGGAGAGGGCGCCAGGGGTACGCACGGCGGGGTTGGCGGCGGCGGGGAGAGGGCGCCAGGGGTACGCACGGCGGGGTTGGCGGCGGCGGGGAGAGGGCGCCAGGGGTACGCACGGCGGGGAGAGGGCGCCAGGGGTTGGCGGCGGCAGGAGAGGGCGCCAGGGGTACGCACGGCGGGAGAGGGCGCCAGGGGTACGCACGGCGGGGAGAGGGCGCCAGGGGTACGCACGGCGGGGAGAGGGCGCCAGGGGTTGGCGGCGGCAGGAGAGGGCGCCAGGGGTACGCACGGCGGGGTTGGCGGCGGCGGGGAGAGGGCGCCAGGTGTACGCACGGCGGGGAGAGGGCGCCAGGGGTACGCACGGCGGGGAGAGGGCGCCAGGGGTACGCACGGCGGGGAGAGGGCGCCAGGGGTACGCACGGCGGGGAGAGGGCGCCAGGGGTACGCACGGCGGGGTTGGCGGCGGCGGGGAGAGGGCGCCAGGGGTACGCACGGCGGGGTTGGCGGCGGCGGGGAGAGGGCGCCAGGGGTACGCACGGCGGGGTTGTGTTCAGTGCTGGCGGGGCTTACGGCAGTGGGGGTTGCCGGCAGGGGCTGGCACTGGAACGGGATGGAGCTGGCGCAGCAGACACAGGGGCCGGGGGCAGCTTGTCCGCTGGAAGGACCGTGCCGACAGCATTGTGGGTTTCCGGGCTTAATGGTACCGGCTGCACCCCTGCAGCGGGGCGCAAGCTAGGCGGACAGCAGGGGTTGCCTTGGGCACATGGGGGCCGGGGGTGCATGGGATGCCTGGCCTGGCAGCGGGCTGTGGTGCTGGTGCAGTGCTACCTGCCTGGGAGGCGTGAGGTGCTCCGCCGGCCTCCTGGCGCCAGCTGCTGGCTCGGGGTTGGCAGTCTGGGCAGAGGGGCCGAGGCCGGGTAGTTGGGGTTTCGCCGGGCGCCTCCCGGTTGCACCCCGCCAGGATGCCCTCAGCAGCGGGTTGGATCGGCCATCGGGCAGCTGACCACAGCGCGGCGCATAATGACAAGGGGTCGAAGGCGTGGATACGCAGCAGCGGTTTCCTGGGCTGCAAGGACCTTGTACGCTGGAGTGGGAATGGGAGGCGTGCTGCCTGCGGCTTGGTGCCAGCTCCTATGGTGCTGCTGATGCGGCAAGCAGTGGGCAGGGTCCGCCGGTCAGCTTGCTGAGATGGAGTGGCAGGAGCGAGGCATGTGCCATGGGGCATCCAGTGGGGATATACGGTACCTGGCCTGCAAGCAGGAGCAGTGACGCCGTGGCGGCAGAAGCTGCTGCGCACACCTGCACGTTGCCTGGCGCGGTTGCTGGGTAGGGGGTACCGGGGTCTGGTAAGCAGCAGGCGGAAGGAGGAGTGGAGCTGGCGCACTGCTGACGGTGCTGGCTCGGAGCTTTGGTGTCAACAGCAGCATGTCGGTCCCTGGCACTGCGGGAGGTGTGGGTCGCCGCTTTGCTGGGGGTTGTCGACGGCCCCTCCTTGTCCTGCTTGGGTAGGCGGGTGGGGGTTTGCTTTAGCCTGTGCGAGTCGCGCGTAGGTTTTGCTGCGGCAGCCGGCAGGCCTATTATGCATGTCGTTGGTCAACGGGTCTGTCGTGAGGGGTTCGGTGGTGCTGTCGGTTTTGGTGTTGATGTTTCCGGAGGGGTCTCCACAGCGTGAGCCGTGTCCTGTACAGGAGTGGGCAAGGGCTGCGGGGGGCCTTGTGCGCGGGGTGGTTTCGCTCTCAGCGTGTCTCGAGGGTGATGTGTGCACCGGTACCTGGATGCTGGTTTCTGAGCAGGGCAGGTTTCGTCCTGCCCCTTGTTCCTTTGCCGACGGCTTCTTTCCACTCCGCTGGGGCCACGCTCCCGTGCGTGCCAGGGAGAAGGATAGGCTGCGTCCCAGCCTGTACTCCAGGCCGGGCCCCTCCCTCATGAGTCCGGCTCGCACCGTGCAGTTTGGCATGTGTGTGTGTAGTTGCAGGTCGCGAGGTCGCCCGTGCTGGTTGTTTGGTCAAGGTGGCGCCCTGTCGGCTGTTGCCCTGGGTGGTTGCCGGTTGGTTTCTTCGCCGTTGTTGTCTGGATGGCCATCTGCGTGTTGGCCAGTAGGTGTAAGCGCGGGCCAGTAGGTGTAAGCGCGGATCCTTGCAATGGACTCGGTATATGTCGTCCTGACTGTTGGCCCGATGCCTGTGCACGTGTACAGCAAGCAGCTGAGCTAAGCTGGGATTGCTTGCAAGGCCGCTCTTGCACGTCGTTATAACACGGATCAGGCTGCACTTTGCTGACAGCACATCAGCACATCGCAGCGTGTAGCATCACAGGCGCAACCACTGTTCAGCATAATCCTGCTTGAGCGCCGCACTTGATGGCAAGTTGGCAACAGACTGGCGTGCAGCTGGCGCAGCATGTGCGCACCAGGAAGGGCTGGCGTTCACACAGCAGACACAACCAGTAGCCACCTTTCCAGCGAGACACATGCAGCTCCTGCACGCAACTATAAGCTTGCGAGCCGAAGGCCTAGAAGACTCAATCAGCGACGTACGTAGAGAGTACAACAGGAACATAGCCTTGCTAATGCCAGGTAAGCCTTTGCCACAGCAGTAAACGGTACAGTATCAGCATTACGACACTGGGGGAAGGTTGGCTTCTGCATGGCAACCTCAAGGCCATCTACACTCAGCCATGCGACCACCTGGCAAGGGCAGGAAGCGGGGGCAGTCACCGCCGCTGTCGGAGAGGGTCCTGGAGGCGGCGTTGCGGTTGGCGGTTGGTCTGCTTTGGTATGCTGTCCGGGGTACGCGCTGGTGCGGTGCGGTGAGCCAGGGGAACGAAGGAGGAGGTGGACGGAACCGGGAAAGGTTTGCCCGCCCGCATCTCTATTTCGGTGCAACAAAGCAAGCTTGTGTATATGCGGATGACACAGGGGTCAATCAATAGCCGCATTAGCCCAGATTAGCCGTCGGACACAAACTCCTTCCCAACAAAGCAGGGGAGACCACCCTGCTCTGCAGCTGCACAGGGCACAAGGGGCTCCGAATGGCTGGTGTAGAGGGACTGCTGAGCCAGGAACCTTGGCACCATGTGCCGATGTTGCTCAGCCCCATGCGGGTGATGCTGCTTATCGTATGTTGTCTAGGATGTGGTGGTTTTGCTCAGTTTTCGAAGGGGGCGACAGGGGGGGTCACGGAAAAAAGTGCCAGACCGCATGCCAACAAATTGGCTCGACCACCCCCTCGGGGACCAACCCACTGCGGCACACACCTAAAACTTGCCCATTTTTGCACAGGAAAAATCGTAATGGCATCTATATTGTGAAGGCTACCTAATTAAAACTTCTGGGTGATCGCCGTTGCTCTGTGTGGGCTGATACATGGGGGGTCCTCAAGCACCCCCTGCCGTACAGTGTGGCAATACACCCATGCATGCCGTACAGACCCTTAAAACCCTCCATATCCTTGTATGCATGCTCTTAAAGCTCTTACTGTACTGGAAGAGCTAGCCATGCTAGCTGATGGCCAGGGTTCCCACCTTCCCAGCGGGTACCTGCCCGGGGGACTTGGGTGGGTCAGGGTGGGTCCAGGCCTATGCTGCCCCACTTGACCCCCCTAAATCTCAGGTGTTCGTGAAGGTTCAAGCGTCAATGTGCAGCTTATGATGCAAGGATCCCAATGTGTTACTTCCACCTTTAAACTCGTTGCGAGGAAAAAGTTACAGGGCCCCAGGCAGAATGTGGTTGGACCAGGTTGGACCCTCTGACCAACCAACACAACCCCCGAACTTAAGACCCCTGCAACGTTTTCACCAGTACGAATTTTCGAAGTCTGAAACTAGATTCCCGTTTCTTATGCATAGATCTTTTCATTTAGGCCTGTTTAGGCATGCGGTCATTTTTGGACAGTCGTCCCCCCCTTCTGCAGGTGGCGCCCGCAAGCCCTAGGCGAGGTCGAAGGGCACCCTGCTGCTGCCCCCAGCACGCACCACACGGGACCATCCTTGCCCACGAGCACTCCCACGGTCACTCCCTTGGCGGCACGTGCAGGCATGACAGCAAGCAGCCACATCCGCCACCCCCACCCCCTGTGGCCGGACTGTTGCGCACTCTGCTCGAGTACGCCTTCGCCCGTAGCAGGCGGTCACCGCCTGGGCGGCACGCGCTGGCAGGACAGCAGCGCAGGTACCACCTGCTACCACCACAGCCTGCAGTCGAGCGGCGGGCGCTGCGCCTGGAGCTACTCGCCTACCCCTGCCTCCCACACCTCGTCATGTGCCCCTTCGCCCAATGCTCCTTCTGACACGCCGCGCAGCAGCAAGCCACCACGCCGCCACACCGCCCATCGCATTGCACCAGTACCCGTCCTGCCTCGCTTGCCCCCTGGAGCACCATGCAACCCGGTTGCCGCACACCAGCAGCACCTGGTCCGCGTCGCAGGGCGGCAGCAGCAACTCCGAAAGCGCGACCTCTTCCCCCGAAGGCGAACCAATGCCCCCACTTGGCGCAGGTCCGCCAGTAAGGTCCTCTATCAGCTGCAGCCAGCTGCTCTCTGCGCGGAAGTCATCTCGCGCGACTGCATCGCCGCGAGCCACATGCGCTAGCCGCAGCAGACTATGTGTCAGCTCCTTTGCTGTTGGGGTGGTGCTGCTGTAGGGGATGGTCGCGTCCGCATCCTGCCCCTGCTGCTGATGCTCCCCGATGCATCCGATCGTTTTGCAACCGAGTATGCACGTGGACAGCAGGGGCGAAATGGTGAAGGACAAGAGTCGGACCAGCTGGCGGTTGGGGTCGTGCGGATCTCCACCACCGCCGGCACCGCCACCGCCGCTGTCGCTGCCGCTGCCACCGCTGCCCCTGCTGCCGCCGCCGCTGCCGCCGTCACCGCCGTTGCGCTCAGCCGCTTCCGCCGCTGCCCGTGCCTCTGTCCCAGCACGCCTCACAACGGCGAGCATGGCTTGCAGGAATGACCGTGCAAACATCTCCGTCGTGCACGTGCCCTCCGAGCACCCGCCATTCATGCGGCCCCCGTTCATGGGGCTTTCATCGGCCACGTGCGTCACCACCTCCTCCGTTGCCGCCTTGACCAGCGTCAGCAGCAGCGCCGCCGCCTGCCGCTCCTCTCCGTACGCTAGCAGCTCCGGCAGAGACGTCCACGGCACACACACCTTAACCTGCTGCAGCATCCCGATGCGCGCGAGCCTGGCGCTCTCGTCGTCCGCTCCCGCCAGGCAGACCGGCAGCAGGCGCTCGATGCAGGGGAGGTACCCCGCGGACAGCGCTGCGGCCATCCATGGCGACGGGCGGGACGGCAGAACCGTCGGCAGGGCGCCTGCATTAGGGAAGGAAGCACAGAGAGCTCTGCTACGGCGTGCAGTAACCACCTACAAGGCCACAGCATGATGCGGTATGCCGATGCTAAGTAAGTGCATGCTTGCTTCATGTGGACAAGATGTGTGCACGTGCCTGTATTGGGCGGCAGAGCAGGTGGCGGGACTGCTGGGACACAGGCACATGGGCAAGGAATCGGCATGTGCATCGGGCTCCAATCGCCAACGATCAGCAACACGATGTATGATCCTGCCAAGAGGAGTGCGAGGGGCTACCGTGGCCAGGACTCGACCGCAGCAGCACGCTTGGCGGCAAGAGCTGGAGCGCACGCCAGCCCGCATGGCCCCGTGACTCGGGTCCCAGCAGCCACGCAGCGATAACCCTTCACAGTCCCCACTCACCACCGACCGATGGAAGGAGGAGCAGAGCGGGCACCTTCCTCGGCGTCGAGTCGCCGGCCATCCCCAGCCCGCCCTCGCGCACGCCGTCCAGCTGCGCGTGCACGGCCGACACCACCAGCGGCCACCACTGCCGCGCAAACGCCCCCCGCCGCAGCCACTTGGACCGGATGGCCAGCCGACGGGTGAACCAGTCCATACCGCCAGCCGTGGGGTTGCCGCAGATCCACTCGAGTCTCCCCACCACAGCGCCTGGGTCCTGGGACTCCCCTGTGCAAGTGCCATCGACGCCTCCGCCCGTGCTGCCGCCGCCACCGCCCTGCCACGTGTGGCACGCCATGATGTAACACCCCACGACCCACACGCAGCAGCCAGCAAGCCCACCACCAAGCGAAGACACCCGTGCGCATGCTCTCAACCCCAACGCAACAAGCGCGCCCAAGCGTCAACGGTGCGCAAGCAGTGGAGCAAGCAGTGGCAGGCCAACCAGCCCAACAGCAACTTTCTGACAGCATCCAACCAACCAACCAACCACGACAACCTACTGGACAACATTCCACCAACAGCAAACGCCAACAACAACCCGCCAAAGAAGCATTTCATGTCCAGCTGTCGGTGCATCCTGCATCCTGCAGCAAACAGTGCACCGGTCTCCGTCCCAAATCACTGCACCACTGCGGCTGACGACGTTAGGAGGACACGGAGCAGCCACCTCATATGTGCACCTCAGTCGCTGCCCTTCAATTCCGTTTCGTTTTGCCTTGGGCGCAAGCAGCAGGCCCTTCGCCTTACAACCCTGTCTGCCCCCGATCTAGCAATACGTAAGTACCATGAGTCGCGCCTCCTACCCTCACCCCTGCCCACTGCCCGCTCAATATTACCTCAATGGTCACTGCACCCTGCGGCGTTCCCGTCAACAGCCAACCGCAGCCCAAGCTATCACGACGTAAACCCTCACCGCCCTGGCCCCCGCACCCAAGCCCTCACCCGCGCCTCCCGCACTCCTCCCGGTGCCCCGCGCCCCAGTGTTCCCGCTGGCAGCCCGCGCAGCAGTACGCCACTGCTCCTCCGCACTTCCCACCACACCTCTTCAGCGGCCGCCCCGCCTCGCTGTGCCCCTCGAACGAGTCGCACTCCGGGTTGCCGCACACAGGCAGCACCTGACCCGCCTCGCAGGGCGGCAGCAGCATTCCCACCAGCTCCTGCTCCCCGGCCTCCTTCCTCGCCTCTCCCACTGGTCCCTCCCCAACCACGCCCCCTGCCCCGCCCAGGACAGCGGACCAGCTGCGATCAGCACGACTATCTCCCCGGTCCTGGGCACGCCTCCGGGCCAGGGCAACTAACCGATGCAACCGAGTCAGCATGAGGGACGTCTCGTGCTGCAGGCTGGCGTGCAGCCCGTTCCGCTGCTCCTGCGCTTCCTCTGTGGCCTGCGGCTGCGGCCAGCCGCCGTCAGAGGCGCCCGATGCGTGCCAGCAGAAGCGCAGCAGGTGCGGCAGCGCGAAGCCGTACAGGCGCAGGAGCTGGCGGTTGGGGTCGTGCGGGACCGCTGCGGACGCGGCGCCGTGCACAGGGGCCCCACCACCGCCGCCGCCGCCACCGCCGCCGCCGCCGCCGCCGCCGCCGCCGCCGCCGCTATCGTCCCCAACGGAGCTGTGGCTGCCGCTTGCCTGGCAGTTGGCAGCAGAAGCTGCGCCCAGGAGCTCCTGTTTCGCTGCCCCCGCAGCAGCAGCGTAGCCGACCGCCCAGTCCTGCCACGCGGACACTGTGGGCGCAAAGGCCCCCAGCATCGCGACCGTGCCCTCCGCCTGCTGCTCGTACTTGTCATTGGGCCACGCGTTGATATCTATCACCACCTCGGTTGCCAGCTTGGTCAGAGTGAGCAGCAGCGCCGCCGCCTGCCGCTCCTCCCCGTACGCCAGCAGCTGCAGCACCACCTGACCCGAGGGCATCCGAACCCCGATGGCCAGCAGCAGCGTAATGCACTGCCGGAGGCTGCTCAGCCGGCTGTTGTTGGCCAGGCAGGAGCGGAGGAAGCGCTCTATGCAGGGCAGGTACCCCGCGGACAGGGCGGCGGCCAGCCAGGGTGGCGGGCGGGGCGGCAGCACCGTCGGTAGGGCGCCTGCATTGGGGAAGGAAGGCACACCAAGGTGCGGACATTGAATGCCTGCAGTACTGCGGCTAGAGCCTGAGTACTTGCAGTTGTGCACACGAGTACCCGCAATGGCCTGCCAGGCATGCTACGTTGTACCGTGGCGCTAGCGAAGTTGCTTGCAGTGAAAAGGCAGCCAGGCTTGTGCTGTTCGGAGGGCTGCAAGCCGCACACGCGTCAAGCGACACGTGTCTGCCAGTGTCGTGACCCACAATAGCGTTGAAGCGCCGGGCCCGCGGGCGCTGCTGTGACCCGTGGGTCGCTCAGTCCAGCCAGAGGCAGCTGCAGCAGTGGCCAACAGCTCCTCCGCATGGACGAGAAGTCCACCAGGCCCAGGGGCACGCCCAGCCCCGCCTGCACCGCCTCCACCACCAGCGGCCACCACGACCGCGCAAAGCTCCCGCGCCGCAGCCATGTCGCCCTGCGCGCAGCCTCCTCTTCGGCCTCGTCTTTTCGCCAGAGCCACAGGCTGGACCCACTGCTGCGACTGCTGCTGCTGCTGGCCGCCGCGTCGCTGTCTTCTCCCGGCAGCTGCCCCGCTTGCTTGCCGCCCGTGCCCCCGCGGCTGTCATTCCGAGCACCGGCGCTGCCAATGCTGCTACCGCCGCTGCTCTCCGCCGCATCTCCGCCTGTACGCAATCCTTGAGTCTGTCCCCCAGGCGTGCCGCTGCTGGGCCCTGGGCCAGCACCGTTCCCCCAGGTGGATTGTCTCATGAACTTCGCGGTGGTGTGGAGGATCCTGACGCACATACGCGTGCGCTCTCCTGCCGGCAGGCGTGCCGCCAACGCGGTAGCGGCCGCCCCCCCTGCACCGCTGTTGCTGCTGCCGTCGAACGCACCCCTGCTGCCCCTACGGTCGCTGCTCTGGCCCTGGCGCGCTTGCGCCTGCTGCTCCTGCCGCCCACTTGCAGCCGCTGGCGCCGCACTGCCCAACAGCACACGTGCTGCCCGCATGCACATGGCCGCCTGGGACCGCGGGCCCAGAGGCGGCAGCGGCAGCGGGTCGTTGGGGGTCCAAAGCTCTGCTTGCACCTTCCACATGTGTGTTATGGCTATGAGGCCACGCCAGCACGGCGGTTGTGGTGCACGGGTTGCGGGAGGGTCCAGCACCAGCTGCGGCTGCAGCAGCTGGCTGTACGGCATGCCGTACAGTGTACCACCGTCGACGGCGTGCAGCTGCGACACCATGGCGGCCGCCAGGAAGTACTGCAGGAGCGGTCAGGAGGCAAAGCAGGGCAGGTTTGGTACATGGTACGGTGACTGTACGGCCGGGTGCAGGCAACGGTGTGGGCAGGGGCAAGCGCGGGGCAGACCCTGGGCTCAGGGAAAAAGAGCACAGCACAGGTTGTGGCAGAGGTGGCTGGGGCATTTTGCGTGCCCACAGAAGGGTCCGGTCTGTACTGGTTATCCTATGGCTCCTCCGACTGCAGCCCCGCCCTTGTCGCGAAAAAGGCTGACCCTGCGCCGCCAGCCCACCTGCACGCCAGGCGTCATGATTGCATCCGTGCCGTTCCGGACGGCGTCCAGATATATCGCGTCGCGGAACTTGTTGACGGCCGTGCGTGCGCAGGTAGTCGCGGCTGCCGTCTTGTTCAGAGTGTTCAGGGCCTCGTCAACGCCACGCATCAACATGCTGGCGGGGCGCCGCGGCCCCACGCCAGCGACCACCGTCCCCCTCACCGCGAACCGGGACAGGTGCTCCAGAAAGGAGCTGCTCGAAAGCGCCTCCAGGACCGCACAAATCAGAGGCTCCTCCTCCGCCTCCTCGTCCTCGTCCTCCTCCGCCTCCGCCTCCTCCTTTACCCGCCGCCTTCGCATCCACCTCGGCAGCCGCGCTTTCCATTGCGATGTGGCGCATCGGGCCGGCAAGCTCAGGATGGCCGAGCTCGTGCCTGCCAGCCAGCAGGTGCGCGTCACAGGCCGGAGGGCAATGAGCGTGGCAATGGGAGACAGGAGCGGCCTGCTGCCCCGGTGCTCCTCCGCCATCAGCAGCCGGCTAGCGGCTGCGAAGGCATCGGACTCCAGGAGCGCCGCAACCGTCTCCAGGATCGCACATTCCTCGTCATAGCTTGCCAGCACGCGCTGTGCGTCACGGCCGCTGCTGTGTATGAACTCCCCAATCAGGTAGCCGCTGTGCTGCAGGGGCTGCTCCCACTTGCGAAGCTCTGATGAGGCCACTGCGCGTGCCGGTGCTACGGCCGGCAGGTCAGCGGCCCCACTCCGGCTGCCGCTGCTGCCGATCCCCCTTGCGTGCCCCACGAGGCTCGCAGCAGCCGGATTCGAGGAGCTTCCCGCACCACCCGATGATACTTGGTTGCGGGAGGTGCATTGGAGGTCGTCGCCGGACATCGCGCGCAAACAGCTGCTGTACACGTCGAGCAGGGCCGCCCGCAGCCAGGGAGACTGCAACGTTAGTCTGGCGTCTTGTGTGAAGACATCTGCCTCATCATCGGCCACGAGTTTGCATATGGTAGATAGGAGCTCGTCGGCCTTATCATGCACTGCTACGTAACCATTTTCGATCACCAACTTTACAAACTGGTCAGTGCATGTTGAGAGGTTGGGTTGTTGCCTTGATCGTAACCGCATACTGTGCTGTTAGAGCGTTCCCGCCTACATGCACGCCATAAATAAGACGGAGACAGCACTAGGAGCGGCTACGCTATGTATAAATGGGTAAAACAAGCTATCACTTTTCAAAACATGCATTGTCGTGGGGCGGTGGCGTAGATGTGCCGAATCGTAAATGTGCTGTGCCTGCGGTGCAAGTTGGAAGCAACAGACGCAACACCCTGTTGCACAACATAGCCTATGTAGCATATACTGCATATGCTACACGTAAGCAGCCACTCGCAGCTTGCCGCTCTAGACGGGCCAGGGGAACAAGGCTGCAACGCTGTGCCGTGTGGCCTAGAGCACGTACGCAGAGGCCAGGCCCACTGCCCGCTAACGCGCCATTCTCCTGACCATGGAATGCTCGGTCTGACGGTCTGTCGGCCGTCCCTGTCCTGACGCAGCTTCGTTGCGCGCCGTGTTGCCCTGGATCCTGCGTGCGGTACTTGTTACCCGACAGAAGTGGGGCAGCTGGAAGCATGGGCGGTCGTCACAGCATGTCAGGAGAAGGGTGGCGGGGTTGTAGCTTCCCCTGCCCATGCCCTCACTGCTCCTTCCGACGGCCCCACTTGTTAGGGCGTGCAGTGCGAATGTCAACAACACTGGCCGGACGCTCTGCGCTGCATACCGTAGCTTGCCGTGTCCTATAGAGCATGCGTGCGGAAGCCCAGAGCATTGTGCGGCCACACCACCTGGACTGCAACACAAAATGACACAAACTGACAATCATGCATGAGTGAGCCATAATAGTAACCGGACGGCATCAGCTGCATGAATGCTGGTTGCCATCGCCCATAAGCGCCTCAACGCACGTTGGCAGCAGTGCCTGGCAGTGCTCACCCATTGCAGCTTGCTTTGTCATCATGATCCGGGCGACCACATGCAAGCATGCTCCTCCATCTTTAGGAGTACCAGGCGACGCTTCCACCATCTTGCCACTACCGTTTGAGCAGCACGGTGGGGGCACCGCCGCCGCCACCGCCGTGGCCGCCGCCAACATAAACAATCACGCCAAACCGCAGGGAAGCCCTACTGACCGGCACTGGCAGTCCCGTCCAACCTGAACCTTAATTATAATAATTGTACCGGAACGGCCCTACTGGGGCACACCTGTACCGCCCCGCAAACGCCTGCAAGCCTTCCAATGCTATCAACGAACGCTTCCCAGTCCACTATTCGCCACGACGGCCCTCACCCGCGCTTTCCGCACTCCTCCCGGTGCCCCCCCTCCCAGTGCTCCCGCTGGCAGGCCCCGCAGCAGTACGCCACTGCCCCTCCGCACTTCCCACCACACCTCTTCAGCGGCCGCCCCGCCTCGCTGTGCCCCTCGAACACGGCACATCGCGGGTTGCCGCACACAGGCAGCACCTGACCCGTGTCGCAGGGGGCCAGGAGCTCCTGTACTGCGCCGCCCTCGCTCCCTAGTTGGTCGTCCCCGCTAGCCGACGTGCTGACCAGCAGCCCTGACCAGCTCTGCCCTGCCCGGGTATCGCCTCGGGCCCACGCGCGTCTCCGTGCCGCCACACCCAACGTCACCGCCCCAACGCCAAGGTCGGCTATCCGCGTTATTGGCGTATGGGCGTTGACATGGAGCCGTGCCTGGTGCTGCTGCTGCTGCAGCTGCAACTCTGGCGGTGGCGGCGGCTGTGGCAGCGGCGGCGGCTGTGGCAACTCCTTCAGGACCTTCCCGGCCGCCTGGCAGATGGGCAACAGTCGCGGGATGGCGAGGGACAAGAGCCGAATCAGCTGACGGTTGGGGTCGTGCGGGCGGGTTCCCGAGCCGTTGGGGCCAGGCCCTTCTGCAGCCGGCGGAAAGCTGGGCGGCCTCGGGCCGTCGCCACCACTGCCGTGGCTGCGGCGGCTGCTGCTGCTAGGGCCGTGGCCTGCCTGGTCCGCGTCTGCCGATTTAGCACGTGACAACAGCCAGTGCATCGCCTCCACGAAGCCCCCCATGGTGTACTCGTAATCCTCCACGGTCCTTACGAGCACGCCCAGCGGGGTCTCCCTCATCTTGGCCACCACCGCCGCCGCCATCTTGAGCAGGGTGCACAGCAGCGCACCCGCCTGCCGCTCCTTGCCGTACGCCAGCAGCTGCACCAGCACCGGGCCGGGCAGCAGCGTGATGCCGAAGGCCTGCAAAATGGCCACACGCTGGACCGGGGGTCCCAGCGGCCCCGTTGTCATGAGGCCCCGGTAGAAGCGCTCGATGCAGGGGAGGTACCCCGCGGACAGCGCGGCGGCCAGCCAGGTTGGCGGGCGGGGCGGCAGGGCCATCGGCAGGGCGTCTGTTCGGGAGGCGTAGAGGACGGGACGGGACACGGGTGAGTGAGGGGACTGTTGTGACGGTCAGGAGGGCCCAGGCGCGCAGCAGCCAGCTTCCTTGTCAACAGAAATCATGTATAGTATCAGTTGCAGCGCACAGCGCCTGGCATTGGGCTGACCAGTTGCCCCTTCACAACATCGTATTGCGCCTTTACCCAGCATCGAACACTGGCAGCGTACGCACCCGTGCTCTGGTCCTTCAGTCCGTACGTGGGCGGCAACAGCAGCTGCCACAGCCATGTGATCTCCACCGCCTTCAGGGGGCTCTCCAGCTGCGCGTGCGCGGCCGGCACCACCAGCGGCCACCACTCGCGCGCAAACGCCCCGCGCCGCAGCCACGTCCACCTCCGCGCTGCCTTCTCCGCCTCCGCTTTCTCCGCCGCCTCAACATCAATAAGCTGGAAGGCGCCGCCCGCTGGGGCTCGCGTCGGGCGCGCCTCCGCAGCAGCGCCGCTGGTCCCGCCGCCTCCGCCGCCGCCAACCCAAGCTCCCTCGCCTCCACCTCCGCCGCCACTGCCGCCGCCGCCAGCGCCGCCGTTGCGGCTGTCCTCCCACACCGTGCAGTCCATGAGCTTGGCAGCTGAGCCCAGGACCGTCACCGCCTTGAGGGTCTGCTCCTCGCGTGTCAAGAGGGTCGTCGGTATCACGGCGCCCCTCCCGTTCCCGCCACTGCTGCTGCTGCTGCTGCTGCCCGTGCTGCTGTTCCCTCCGCCTTGCCCCACCGCCGCCGCTGCAGACCCGCCAGCCGTGGCAGCCCCCAACGGTCCCACAAACACACGTGCCGTCCGCATGGCCATGGCCACCTGGGAACGGGGGCCCAGCGGCGGCAGCGGTAGCGGCTGCGACTGGAGGGGGTTTGCTAGCCTCACCTGTGAGCACATGACCCACATGTCGAAAACGGCCATGATGCCCCGTACAGAGGGTACGTGCGTGTCGGTGACGGTACGTCGAGTGTCAGTCTCCTTCACCAGCTGTGGCTGCAACAGCTGACCGCGCGGCATTCCGTACAGTGTACCATTGTCGAAGGCGTGCAGCTGCGACACCATGGCGGCCGCCAGGAAGTACTGCGAGCACGGGCAGGGGTCAGGGCGGGTACGGTGCAGGAGGTGGTTGTACGGCAGGACGCAGGCATGGAGGGTGTACACGCGACTGATGCGAGGAGGTAGCAAGTGCGTGCACACCGCGGCGTACGCTGTGTCTTGCGTTGCAGCAGAGGGTCCAGCTCCAACGTTACCGCGGCGCATAGGTAATGCGCAGCAGAAGTCTGGGACCTATGCATGCTGCTTATGTGCCCCACTCGGCAAGGTGCAGGTACGTCTTTGACACGTTGCGTGCTATGCTCACCGGTGCCTCTTGGCGTTAAGACGTCTGGGCTGGGCCTGAGCTAGACGGTCTTGCATACCCGTACATGGCAATCCTTCGTGCCTACGTGCATGCACACCACGACCAACAGCCGCCGGCCTCCATGCTCCCACCTGCACTCCAGGAGTCAGCACTGCGGCCAGCCCGTCCCTCACAGCCGCCGGCCAGGGGCCCGGCACAAGCGCACCCGTCTCCGGAGAGCCGGCGGTGGCCGTGGCCCTGTGGGCCTTGTCCAAAGCCTCCAAGAAATCGTCCAGGCACAGTATGATCGCGAAGGCGGGGCACTTCGGCCCCACGTTCGCTACCACCAGCTTCCGCAGCGCAAACCGGGCCAGGTTCTCCAGGAAGGAGCTGCTCGCCAGCACCTCCAGAACTGCGCATATCATTGGCGGCGGCGGTGGGTTGGTTGCGCCTCCTCTTGTGCGGCCCTGCTGCTTCTGCTTCTTCTGCTGCTGCTGGCCGATGCTGTTGCGCAGCGGCGGCAGGCGCAGGTCTGCGCGGACGTCCCCCAGCAGCCAGCACACGCGGGTCAGGGGCCGCAGCACGAACGGCATGTGGATGGGCTCATACACCGCCTTGGTGCCCCGCTGCTCCTCCGCCAGTAGGAGCCGGCTGGCAGCAGAGAACGTGTCGCTGTGGAGCAGCGCTGCCACCGTGCTCAGCAGGATGTCGAGCTCGGGGCCTGCGGGCGTGTCCTTCACGTGCAGGGAGCGGGCCGCAGCCCAGATGGACTCTCCAAGAAGGAACCCGCAGTTCTGCAGCGCCGTCGCCCATACGCGCAGCTCGGCCGCGGTCGGTGTTGATGCTGCAGCCCGGCGGGCGAGCGTGCCCCGACTGGAGCTGCCGGCGCAACTTCTGCTAACGCCGCCCGCAGCGGTACCAGCGGAAGTGCTGGAGGAAAGCAGTGCGTTGGTGCCTGTCGCTACGCCGCGTGAGGCATCCTGGTCATCCCCAGCCACCGCCCGCAAGCAGACGATGTAGACTTCCAGCAGGGTGATGGGAACGCCAGGTAGCAGGACAAGCTGGAATGCAATAGCGCTGTATTTGTCATCAACTTCCTTCTTAGCGGAATACTCGAAGAGTGCGCTCAAGAGACGGTCGGCCCGGGCCCGGGCTGCGAGGTATCCGCAGTCTGTTACCAGCCGCACAAGCTGCAGGGCATCACTTACAAAGTCATACTGCTGCCCTGGCCGCGACGGCATACTTCCTATTCGCTATGGAGAGAGCTAACTATGTGAAGGGCATTGTATGTCAAAATATAACCTGGCGTGTAACTCACGTAAAATTTGCCAAGAGTATTGTTGATGAGAGGCAACAAGCCTGGGTTACCGGTACGTATGTGCGCGGGTGGGCGGCAAACGGCCGGAACCAGTCACTTGAATTTTTGGAGCGTGCGCTGCAAAGCAACCGGGCTAAATAGTGCCGCATGCTAACCAATCGTGCCTTTGTTTGTCGAACACCCCTGCGTTTAGCTGGGCCTGGTGTCGCAATAATCAATCGCAGTTGATGGGGCACCAGGGGAGCTCCCCTGGGGGCCAGGGTAAAACATCATCCCCCAACGCACGAACTAGGTCACTGGAAGGGGCACCCAGCAATACAGTTACAGTTACAGACCCCGAGAGGGGCACGTCCGGAGAGCCAGGGGGCCATAAGGACGAGTAGTGCATATAATAACTAGTGTGCAGGGGCGGCGGGGCTTATTCGCCACAACCCACACGCCTCACAGCCGGCCGAGCGCGCCGCTGGAGGATACGATGTCTTTCTTGCCATACCTCGTCCAGGAAGAAGCAAGGGCTATGGGGGGTGCCTCCATCATGATCGAACGCATATGCCTCTCCTTAAACCGGAGATCACTCGTACCCAGCAGTACACCCCTTCACTAAACGGACCTGGCTTGGGCAGGCATGCGATAAGTCAGGGTCAATGGACAGGCGAATCAGGTGTTTAAATGAGGAAATTCGAAGCATCCATCGCGCCACCCAGCACCCAATCACCATGCAGGTCCCGCGCCACGTGTGGCAACCACAACATGCGCCAATCTCCATGCCTGACATCTCGTTTCATTAGTTCAACAGGTCAGCAGTCAATGCAAGTCCTCATTGTCAAGTGAGGCAGTTAGCAAACAGCACGTACGCCAACGCACGTGGACCGAACAACAAAAACGAGAACCGAAGTCAACGAACGCAGCGGTGCAGGTTGTGACCCCATACATGAGACCGCACATAGCTCCAAGAAGGGCATGCAACGGGGACGACACGGTCCAACCGTTCAACCTAACGAACGGCACGTCAACGGCATACAGTGCCTGGAAGCCCTAAGCGGGCGTCTTGCCGTACGGTATGTCCAGCTCGGTGAGACAAGGCCGGTGTGTGTTAGCATCGCCAAATGCAGACGGCCATGCATGCAGGCAGCCCCGATACGCAATATGCCGACTAGCGCCAGATATCATCAAAACGTATCAGATAGTATGGTCAACCCGACATTGACAATAAAGGCTTCAGCAGCAAGACGAGGCCAAACCAATGTCAGCATGCCAAAGACTTTCCCACGAAGCATCCTCTCAAGAGCGATATGGCACTCAAGTCCTTCACACCTCCACCACCGCCTCCGCGCCAGCTGCAACTGCCAGCGCCTCTGCCTTGGCCGCTAGCCGCCTGCTGCTCCGCGTCCCCATCGCCCCCGCAGCCACCGTCGCCGGAGTCTTGCCCACCTCCTGCCCGCCTCTCCCCCGCCCGATACCCTTGCCCTGCTCCACACCCACCGCCACCTTTGTCCGCCGGCTGAACTCAGGGATGGCCGTGAGCTGCTTCTGCTTCTGCGCTCCTTTCCCTACCGCCCCTGCGTGCGGCCGCGGCTGCGTGTCTGCCTGCACCGAGTCCTCAAACAGCTTCCCTTTGCTGCCCCTGCCGCCCGCGCGCCCTTGCCCAGCCACCCGTGCTGCCCCTGCTGTGCATGCAGCGACAAGCTGGCTCGCCTCCTCCTCTTGGTGCTGCTGCTGCTGCTCGTGCAGCTGGTGAGGAGGTGAGCCTCCTGGCGAGCGTGCAGGCGATCCGGTGCAAGGCTTCTTGGTGGGGGTGGATAGACCACCGTCCGAGTCTGCGGAAGGCAGGCCATGTAATACTGTAACTGTGTGGCAAAGTAGGACTCGTGCCGGGTTGGGATGGACTAGGTTGCATGTGGGCAGGAACGCGCAAGCGAACATGGTGGGTGGCAGGGAGTGTTTGTAACCCCAGCGCGCGAAGACGCGTGAGTCGGGTGGGAGGAAGGCTGCTTGGCTGAGCGGCCTTGCGCGAATGCATGCTGCCCCACCTGCTGTCCGCCGGGTCTTGGATGGAGAGGTCGCCGCCTGCAGGATTGGACAACGGCGTGCATCTAGTGTCAAGACCACAGCCGTACAGGGCCACACAAGCAGAGCCTCAAGCCCTGACTTGAGCCCCGATTGACAAGCCACACAGACCCTCAATAGCACCAGCCACAGCCAAATTCCCGAACCGCACGCCCACCTGCTCGGTCGCCGACGCGCCGCCCCCTTGCCGCCCCTGCTCCTCCTCCTGCTGCACCCCGCCCGCGAGCCGCGCCGCCCCCAGTGACTTCCGCGCCACCTGCCGCGCTCGCCGCTGCTGCTCCTGCTCCACCTCCTCCTGCTCCGACCCGCACGCGCCCGCCCCGTGGGTTTCCCGCCCGCTGTGGTTTGCCTCAGAGGCGAAGGAGGAGGAGCAGGAAGACGTGTCGGTGAGCGGTGCGGCACGGCCCTGCTCCACGGCGTCCAGAAAGGTGGCTGCCGCGGGGGCGATCTTGGAGAACACGTAGGCCGTGAAGGAGCGCCCGCTGCCTGCGTTGGGGGAGTGTGGGCAGGAAGGCGCATTAGCTGGTGGTAGCGGGTTGGCTGTGCCGGATTGGGCCTGGGACTCGCAACGCGATGCCTGTCGTGAAGGGAAAGTGGTGCGGCATCGGTACTTGGGGCCGGCTCAAGTCTTCAAGCAGATTACCACACTCGCTAATGCTGGCCCCGCGCTGAGCGGGAGCGGCTTGCTGGACACCCCTACTGCCCGCCGACGTCCGCCCTCTCACGCGGGCACCTACCAGACATCTTGACCGGGAACGACGCGAGCAGCAGCAGGCGGCCGAAGCCCAGCTCGTGCATCACGGCGGCGGGCTCCTGGCCGCGCATGGCGCGCTGCACCACCGCCACAGCCTGGGGCGGTACGGCAGGAGGAAGGTGATGTGCGAAGGGTGCAATAATACATGGCTACGGGAGGGAAAGGACGGGGGTGAGCGTCGGTGGGCAAGGAACTAGAACCCGCCTGGGGCTGAGAGGTACACATATGCAGAGGCAAACCTGACAGCCAACGATCACAATATCATACAAGTGATATGCGTGGCGGGCGCTCACCCGTAGCGTGCGGCTCTGCGCGAAGAGCCGCCCGAAGGCCTTCTTGCCCGACACCGGCACGCCCTCCCAGAACGAGTATGCGTGGGTGGCCGGCTCCAGCGAGTCCACCTGCGCAGCGTAGACGGAGAGCAGACAGCTCTTAGCCTTGAATTGTGGCTTATAATGCAGCTGTCTGTTCACGAGATGCCTGCCTCCAAGCTGCCCGTAATCCAGCTGCGCCGGTGTGTCGCTGTGTGCCGTGAGGCTACGCTGTGCATCCCAGGACGGGAACGCGTCTGGGGTCACAGGGGCGCCTTACCTTCTCCACGGGCTTGCAGATGACCGCCGGGGGCTCCGTGGTCTTGCCCATGAAGCCTGCGGCATGTCACACAACGGGACGCCGGGAGACAACGGACACCCGTGGGCCCCGGGAGGAGATGGTGGCAAGGTTGGGGGGTGACAAGGCAGAGTGGCAGCAGCCAGAAGGTCGGGTACTTGAGCGCCATCACTGACCCTTAAGGGTGCGAAGAGGAGCCATTTCAAAGGGGTTATGCAATCACCTTTGGCGATCATGCCGTTCACGACGTGGCCGCAGAACGCCGTCGCTTTGTCGCATTTGACCCGGTCCAGCTCCACACCCCAAGCACCGGCCACCAACGCCGAGACCATGGCATGAAGCAGAGGCCTACAAGGCCATAGTACTTCAGCAAGTGAGGTGCTGTTGTTGCGCAGCGTCAACATGGCAGCGCCCGGTTCTAGCTCACCGGCCGAGGCCTGCCCCGATGTCAATGAAGACGCTCCTCTGGTCAAGGCCGGTGTTGTGCTTCAGTGCGTCCAGCACTTTTTGCATGCTCTGTTGTGTAATGCTGCCATACAGCCCCTCGATGCCTTCGCCACCTCCAAGCTTGTTCTGTCGGGGCGGCATTTTCGGACACTTGAATAAGGCTCGCGCTTGTAACGGCTCCGAACAGGAGCGCAGCCCAACGCACCTCGTAAGACTGCATCAAGCTGTATAGAGCATCTGTTTTCGGGTCTCCCCGCTGCAGCGAGGCGCCCTTTCCAATACCCATTGCAACAGCTTTGCTTCAGAGATATGCGAAGAGAAATGTAATTCAGGTAATATAATATATGAGCATGTGCTTCGTAGGTGCTGCAAAGCTCTGAAGCCTATTCTCCTGGCGTAGTCCCGCCTTTGACCGAGCTTCATGCATGCAGCCGGTCGCACACGGCAGCGCTGCTTCCGGACCTTTTGCCATAAGCTGCCGGGCCGCTCCACGCCTAGCATACTACCTTCCCAGCCATGTGAGACATAAGACCGCTGCTGTAAATTCCCGCATTTCAATGCCCCTGACCCGCCACACGCCATGCACCACGTGCTGCGGCTCTCTGCTCATTACGCTGTGCTGGGCAGCTCCTGCGTTAAAACTCCAGCGCCCAGGGGTGTTGCGGACGGCTTCTTAATTAGACAAGGTTGAAGCACATGCCACCTGCGGTGTGACGCCTGCACGACTCCTGCTAGAACGCAGGCGGCATCCTCGCATCCAACACGCTGCACTGCGGAGCAGTGTGTCCCTCACCGGCACGACCCAACCCGAAACATCGAAACATACATCAAGTACTGTATGCCATATGCGTGCCATGTATAGCTCTCAAGTGCAACTCAGGCTGTAAGTGCTGAAATGAAGCGACCCGTGGGCCGGACAGGATCTAGCCTCTGGACTGTGGCAGGCGGGGTCACCGGGTCATTCCGGTAGCATGGAAGCTGTCTGCAGCAAAGCTCCGGCTACCACATGCATGCGCAAAAGGTCCGACAGGTTCTTGCTGTGCCGTATGGGCAAGCTGCTGATTGCACCTGAATCAAGCTGCAAAGCCAGGGCGTCCTGCCACCCACGCACCCTCCTCACTGCCCCTTCACTGTGAGGAACCGCCGGAAGCCTGCCACCCGACCTCAGCGCAGGAAGGACACCGTTGTGGTCCAGGTCCATGATGCTGCAGCGTCAAACCGTATTCTGCAAAACGCAAACATGCTCGAGCAGGCACCACAGCCTCAAGACGTCCATGCCTAGACGTCAATGCCTAGACGTCAATGCCTAGACGTCAATGCCTAGCCTCCACCTTCCCCGCAAGCGCAGGGACCTGCTTGCGTCTTGCCCCATGCCACACCGCGGGCGCTTCGCCCGCACGTGCGTACAGTTTGTGCTGATACATTTCAGCCTCCATCCGACGCGGGTTGTCACAATACAATGGTTTGCGCGCCAGTACACACGTTCAACCATGCAATGCATCCTGCCACACCCTTTCCCTTCACCCACACCGCCTCCGCCCTTGCAGTGCCCTGCTGCCACGCACCCACGCACCCTCCTCACTGCCCCCTCACTGTGACGGCCCCGGAAGCCCCAGCAGCCACGCTTCCACCTCCCTACGCAGATGATACGGCACCTCCTGCAGTGCCTCACCCGCGCCACAAGCCACCCCAGGGCAGCCAGGGGAGCCCCCCGCTCCATGGCTGCTGCCAGATCCCCTTCCCCAGCGGCACCCCCAGCCGCACCCGGCACTCTAGCGTGGCACGGTCGCCGTTTTCCGCACCGCTGGCGTGCATAGCCGCCTGGATCATCGCCTGGACCAATTCGCTGCGCCTCTGGCACAGGCCCATGCCCACCAGCGCCTCCAGCGTGGCCTCGCAGCCCGCAAAAGCGGCATGGGCGGCGTCCTGCGCTTGCAGGGCTGCTGCAGAGCCAAGCAGCTCCTGGAGTGCAACCAGAACCGCGCTCGCCTGCTTCCTCGCCGCCTCGGATAGGCAGCGCCCCCCCGCAGGCCACCCCGCCGCCGCCAGCAGTCTCAGCGCCTCAACGAGCTGGCAGTTGTCGACAGGCTTGCTGCACGGCCACAGCTGCACAGCTCTCAACAGGCTGTCATGCTGCTCTCGAGGGCAGCCTGCCTCCAGCAGGCACCGCACCAAGGGCAGGTCACCCCGCCAAAAGGCACTCTCAAAGCACTGCCGGCACCAAGGGTAGCCGGCCTGCCGCAGCCACCTGACCAGCGGAACACTACCAGAATTGACGGCATCTTCAAGGATGGCGTTCGCCCCGCGCTCGCCCGCGGCAGGCTCCTGGCCTTGCTGCCCCGCCAGCAGCTGCACCGCCGCCAGGTTGCCGCACACCGCTGCTGCATACATCGCTTGCAGGCTGCCCAACGCCGCACCCCGGCCCACCAGCCACCGCAGCTTGTCCACGCTGTCGCGCTGTGAGGCGGCGGCGGCGGCGGTCTCCTCGCTGGCCCACGCCCCCACACCTTCCGCGGGCGTCAGGTACCTTCCCTCCTGCTCCATCCGCTGGACGAAGCCCAGGTCAGCGTGACGCAGCACCGCCGCCAGCGCCCTATCAGTGCGCCACGGAAAGCCGTGGTCACGCATCCATGCCAGCCGGGAGAGGTCGCCCGAGGCGGCAGCCGCGCCGCACATCTGCGAGCAACACAAGGCTGCGATACCGCCCAGCCTCCTGTAGCACCCAGCCCAGCTTTGCCACGGCGTCCGAGGTCCGACCCGGCGGCCGCACACGCCATGAGCTGCCACGTGCCCGGTGCGGTCTCGCGCCCCTACACGACGAAGCGCAGCAGCCGCTGCCCCACCGCCTCCCACGCCGCCCGCAACCCCGCCAGGTCACAGTGCCGACCCGCCGATGCCATGGTGTGCCCCGGATTCAGCAGCCCGGGGCAGCGCTGCGCCAGGGAGGGTAGCAGGTGCGCAAGGCCAGAGGCGATGGCTGCGGACCCCAGGTCGAGCTGCGCGCCAGCGTACATGCTGCGCACATGCTCCTGGTAATGCTCTGTTCGTAGCAGCTCGGGGAACACGTGCGGCTGCAGCAGCCGCCACGCAAACTCAATGTTGGACTCGCAGCCGCTGGACGCCGCGGTGCTGAGCACCAGGAGCTTCTGATGGAAGGTCAGCTGCTTCATGGCCGCCTGCGCGCCCTCCAGGCACCAAGCGGTGTCCATAACATGGCCCGGCAGCGGCTGGCTGATGGCGACAGTGCGGTGCACTGGCTCGCGGTAGCACAAGTTCTGCTCCTTGCAGCTGAGACTCAAGCCAAAGACCACGTCAACGGGCGCTAAGAATGATATGATGCACTGGCGCAGCTCGGGCAACAGGTGGGCTGTTGGTGAAGAACCGCGTCCCCGTCCATAGCTTCCCTATGACCTGCACGTAAGCAGATTGGGCTTGACGTCATCAGATTCAAGGGCCGGACACACTCGGAAAGCTGGTGTTGGACAGTGCAAGGGGCAAAGGAGCGGAGCACAAGGTGCTGAGGGTCGGGGCACGGGGTCGGGGCCACACGCCGCGAAGAAGTGTTGCGAGCAGGCTCAGCACAGAACTCCGACACTACGGTTACTGGTGTCACAAAATGATGCAGCACGGCTTGATACATTGTTGCAGGCAGGCAGCCAGGCAATATGAACGCCACGTTCTCAAAAGCGAGGGAAAGCACCAAGACCAATGACGGCAAAACGTTTCGCGGTGAGGGTGAGGGTGAGGGTACTGGTGAGCCCCGGAACCAGAGTCAACGACAGATTGACTGGCTTGCTCATGGCAGGGCAGCTCCTGCGTCCGGAACAGTCCGGAACCCCAGGGATGTCG
The DNA here is from genome assembly GCA_036984285.1 of Chlamydomonas sp. KOR1. Lineage (NCBI taxonomy): Eukaryota > Viridiplantae > Chlorophyta > Chlorophyceae > Chlamydomonadales > Chlamydomonadaceae > Chlamydomonas > Chlamydomonas sp. KOR1. Next base: position 41,739 of record BQMZ01000124.1, on the reverse strand, counting down.
CGGGCGGCTATTTATGTGTACATGGTTACACAAGTGTCAGGCACTTGCCACATACGGTATGGGGCCCACACGATTCCCACTGGAACGCAGGCGGCATCCAACACGCACGCTGCACTGTGTAACCGTGCACCCTGTCCCTCACCGAACGCTAATTTCCCTCACCAACATCAAGGGGCGTCATCCCACAACCTAGCATGAAAAGCATGATCAACACCAAAAGAACAACAAGCCTCGGTTCGTTCTCAGCGGCAGGAGAACATATGCGAAGGCGGCGTGGGGTAGACGTACAGCTGCCTTTACGCCGTAAAATCTGCCTGTGGTCACAACGAAAGATAATAACAAGGGCATTCCACACCTTACTCTTAGCCACCAACATTCTCCGCACAACCTGCCGCACAATTGCGCCCACATGCAGTGCTCTGCCCCGCCGCATCCACAGCGCAAAGCGCTCAAGGAGAGAACCCTGTCAACATATCGTAAACTTCTCTGCTCGCTCAAAATACAAAATTGCTTTCCGCTGGGCACTTGAACCTGCCACCCTCGCAACTCGCTACTTACTGCAACTGCTGGCCGGACTACGAATGCGTTTCGTAACATCCATTCTCTGTCCACCCGGCCTCAGCCCAGCGGCCGGGCAGTAACGCCCTCGCCGCACCCTTCCCTTGCCTTCCGCAAGCATCACACCATGTCCGCATTACACATGTACTTTCCCTCCTCTCCGCCCTCACTCGCCTTCCAGGCGCACAGCCACTCCTCCGTTGGCCACGTGCCACGTGGCATGTACACACCACGTGCCATGTACGGCATCCTCAGCCCTCGCAGGTGCTCACGCGGTGCCCAGGCGCATGACCACCAGCGTCACGTCATCGGTGGAGCCCACCCGCACCGCTGCGTCCGCCAGCGTGGCAGCCACCTTGTTCAGGTCGGCGCCGGGGCCCACGGTCGACAGCAGCTCCACCTGGGGTGTGGAACACACACGCGCCACACACGGGCTTAGACAAATGTGTCTCTACTTTGTAGGGGTCAAGGCAAGGTTTCGGCCGGTCCAGGGGCCACGGTGGATATCACCACCACTTGGGGTTGTGTGGGGTGGCAGTGTTGGCATACTGAGCAGACACGTTTCTGCTGTGTTGCGCGGTCAAGCCGCATGCCAGGCGTTCAGAGCGGCCCTGCGGCCCAAGAGGATGTGACCCGGGGATGCGGGTGAAGCGGTGAGGAAGGGCAGTGCGGCCCATTCTGCCAGCATGCCCCTTGCATGTGCCAGGGCCATGTTGCCCATCAGGACCACGCCTCCCTGTGCAGCCGCTGACCCCTGCACGCACACCTCAGCGCGCATCCCTCTGCATCAAGGCCGCACTTGCACTGCGCCAACAAGACACCACACCACACCAACACATACGCATTAGGGACTGAGTGACCACGCGGCCAGGCCGACCCCGACACATCCGCGACCCCTTGCACGTCCGCTGGCCCCCTGCACATCCGCCGGCACCCTACACGCCTGCTAACACCCCTGCACGCACCAGTGTCTTGTTGTCCAGGCCGCCACCGCCCCCGCGCTCCTCCTCCGCGTACAGCCCGTCCGTGGCCACCACCAGCCACTGGTCCTCGGCTGTGGTAGGGAGCGAACGGTAGGATGGACCCGTCAGCGAGCAGCCGGGGTTCCGTTTACATGCGCCATCATCCGCTCTGGTCGGCATGCGTGCTACAACTCCCATCTGTATACGAACATCTAATTTTGGATGGTTGCCAGAGGCTCACGTAGCCGCACCAACTGCTGGTGCAAAGCGGCAATGTGGAATACGCTTAGACCAGCCAACACAAAAGGCAAGGTATAGTGGAAACTATAAAAGCGATTTAGGGTACACGCTGCCTCTGGTCGCGTCGTGTGCCCAGGCTACGTGCCCAACGCAAACGTGGGTATTCACCCTACGTGCCCAACGCAAACGTGGGGTTTCACCCTGACATGGCCCTAGTGCCCGCTGACTGCGCCGCGATGAGATGCAGCAACATGCGTTCTCGATGTCACGACTGCAAGGAAGGACTGTACGGCACTCACCTGTGAGGGGCGTCAGCGTGGTGTACGGCTCCGCGATGAGGCCGAAGCCGCTGCTGTAGCCGTCGCTGCCGGCGCGCACACCCTCGTACTGCAGGCTGCCCTGCGGTGGGCGGGGAACACGCGGCAGGCATGGCACGTGTCAGCTGCACGGCACACCCTTGTACTGCAAGCCGCCCCGTTAGCGGGCCAGGTCGGTAAAAATGGCACGTGTCAGACGCGGCGTGCGGCGGACCTCAGGACCCACTTGTGTATTCGTACACGTGCATTCAACCGTGCACCTCCCGTACCGTACATACGACACGCCGTACCTTGAGGTAGGCGTCTCCGAAGGCGCGTGACAGCGCCAGCAGGCCGCCCACGCGCCACGTGCCGCCCTGGAAGCGCACCAGCGGCATCTTGGGGTTGGGGTTCATGGACTCGATGCGGATGCGCTCCTGCTCGCGGTCCGGCACGTGGTCCTGCGGCGGCAAAACAGGGGACAAACCGTGTAGTAAGGTGCATATAAGCTGCTACAAGGGAATGACCTCATCTAAATGCGGTTGAATAGACTCGATGCGGGTGCGCTCCAGATAGCGGTCCAGCACGTGGTCCTGCACGGCGTGGGGCCAGGTGGGTTGCGGGGGCTGTTCAGAAGGGGGGAGGGGGGGGCTAGGTGCAGCAACTGCTAGTGGGCAAAGGAGGGACGGCGGGCACTGGCGGCGACCGTCGCGGGACGGCACGTGGCCCGGTCATGTGTCGCTGTGGGGCGCCTTGATGGTGCAGTGCGCACAGGAACGACGGTACAGATTGCTGCCGTACGCAGGCGGCGTCTCCGCCACTCCCCTTTCCTGGCCCACCCTGTCCCGGCAGTTCTACTCTGTCCCTGCCAGCCCTGTTCCCCGGGGCTCACTGCAGGAACCCCTTCATGCCGTGAGCCACCCCTCCCCTCACAACCGCACTAACTACCTCACCGTCCCTCACGCTGGCCCCGCGCACCATTCCCCGGAGCCAGCGCACCTGAAGGCATCCAGCCGCCCCCACTGGAGCTGCGTGCTGGAGCTACAACACTCGAGTTTGCTCCCGGTTCTCTCTCTTTCCCGCCGACCGTCCCGTTCCCCACACGCCCCCACCTCCGACAGCTGCACCGCCTCCCTGACCGCTCCTCTACCATCTCGCCCACCCCCAAGCGCGGCTGTCGCGTAACCCCCAGAAGGCCCCGACCCGCCCCGTACCTCCGACAGCTGCACCGCCTCCCCGGTGCTCCGCACCAGCACGATGCGCGCGTCGCCGACGTTGGCGGTGAGCAGCTTGGTGGTGCCGTCCTGCCGTGTGGTGGGTAGGTGTGTTAAGTGTGTGTGGGTGCGCGGGCGGCCAAAGTTGTCATTCGGGTGTTGCGTGTGTGCACCAATCGGCCAATCAACACACTTCCACGGTCCAGCGGCTTGTTGGTGCCGTTTTGTGGTTGGACGGACGGCATGGGTGTGTGCGTGAATGCAAACGAACCATGGTGTGGGGCAGGGGAGCTGTGTGAGGTGCACTAAAGGCGTGAAGAGAAATGACAGGAGCACAGCGCTGCGCACCGTACGCCCTCCGTACCCCGCCTGCTCTGGGCGTGAGCGGACCGGCTCCACTCCAGCCCACCCGGCCGGCCAGTCTCGGTCCACCTAGCACACCGTGTCCACCCAGCATACCACACACACAAACCCCTCTTAACCCACCTGCTCCGCGACCAGCAGCACGTGCGCCGATCAGCTCCGTTCCAGCCCATCTCTCCCAGCCCATCCCGCGCACCCCGCTCCACCCAGCACACCGCAACACACCCGCCTTATCCCACCTGCTCTGGGAACAACAGCACGTTGGCGGCCGTGGCCCCGCACTTGCTGCCGCCCACTCCGCGCTCGCCCATGCCCATGAATCCCGCGCCCACGCTCAGCAGCTTGCGGTCGGCAGCCAGGTAGGCCTCCGTGATGGCGAACTCGGGCTGTGGGACGGAGGCATGTGTTGTAGCTCCATCCGTTCGTCTAGTCGTCGTCGGGCATACAAGTGTCTTAGAGTGCAGGGGTCAGGATCCGTGGTGCAACGGCGTGGGCGTGCGAGAGTGCGTGCGAGCGGAATGCAAGGGGCACTGTTGAGGGATGCGGATTGGTATGCTTTACTACCGTACGTATCGGCAGACACAGGCAGAGAAAGGCAGTCAGCGGGGGGTGATGCTCGTCTGATACGGCTCGCATCAACAGTTGCGCCACGTTGGCAGGCAGCTTGGCGACTGCGCCCAAGCCGGACGCATCATCGCCGCTGCCCCACACGCCTTGCAGGCATGAATGCGCTGTCAGAGCTCTCCAAAGGAGGCAAGTCAACTCACTGTTGCCATTGTACTAACCAGGCTCCCTGACAAGCTCCCCGGCAGGCTTGCCAAGAACTATTAGTGTAGCCCACAACCCATGAGCATGCGCCCCGTCCCGCCCTTCCCCCATCTTGTACCCCGCCCTGCCCTGCCCCCACCTTGTACCCGCTGCTCCACTCCTTCTCCACCACACCGAACAGCTTGCTCTTGAGCCAGTCGGCCACGGCGTAGCCGCCTGCAAGTGGTGGAGTGGGTGGGTGCAGGGGGGCGGCGTGGGTGGATGCATAGCCAAGGGAGGCACCGCCCCGTGGGTCGTGCTACTCATGCGAGCAGGAAACAGCGAGTTGTGGACGCGTACCGCAGTCCCATTATAACATCACGCGCAAGCAGAGCCGCGCAGGCGCACAAGTACAGGGCCCCTCAGGGCCAATGAAGCCTGGCGGCAAGGAGCGTCACCGGCACAGGCCGCTCACAGGCCTTAGGGCAGTGGGCGGCCCGACGCGACAGGTCCCACCGACCCACCGACCCAGAGTAGTGCGTTCGACCCACCGTGACCGTCGTACACGCCAGCCCAGGCGAAGGGGTCACCAGCAGGCCCCGGGGCAGCCACCTGCGGTGCGGTGTGTTGACAGACCGATGGTGACGAGCGGTCACAGGGGTGCGTGGGTTGCAGGGGTTGCTCCAAAGGTCCGCTGCCGCTGTTTGGTCGTGTCCTGTCGGCACTTGCGCTGTCGCTGGGCTTCACAGGACATCCGCCAACACGCCTGGCCAGCTGGGTTGCGCATTAGCTATCCTATTAAAAGTGCACGTGGAGGGCGTGTAGGTACTTGACGCGATGGGAAGCGTCCGTGCTGCGTCGAAAACCTCGGTCGCGCGCACGCCCAAGATGGCTGGAAGCGACCAGACCCTACCTTGACATCTGCATAACAATGAAATACAAACAAGAATGTCGTTCAAGCAGCAGCAACAGACGATCGGATCTGCCAGGGCACCGTGCTAAAGGTCGCTCTCCTTGCGCTATCATGTATCCACCTACCGAAACGGTCCTCGTTGACCTTTCGCGACGTCCCCTTCAGCGTAGCAGTTCCATACTCCTTAATGACAACGCGTGCAGCCTGCACGGTCGGCTCAGCCGTGGCCCTGACCCGAACTGCGCCCGAACGGCGTGCCGAAACAGCCCGGAAGGCCTTCATCTGCGTGAGGGCCATCTTCACCTCTTTCGAAAGCAACCAGACGCTGGCGCAATACCGCGGCTATTCAGTCGGATGAATTGAGCATCACGTCCAACCGTCAACTGATACCATAATGCCCCGCATGCGGCGAAGGGCTCCGCCTTAGCCAGTCCAGACCGGATGCTGGCAGCTTGTAAGCGAGTAGGCTTGTGGTCTTCTGCACCTGCTCGACTGCTGAGCAGGCGGCAGCTCGTCCCGATGAGCGCAACACGCCACGGTCGCCCGGCGAAGGACGGCCTCAGCCTTGAGCTCTGGAACGCTACCCAGTATGAATCCTACCAGAGCCTGCACGACCCGTTTGTGCAAGGCATGGCTCAAGGCACGCTCGACAGGTGCGAATGCGCAAGCTGCGTGTCCTTGCGATCCAGCACATGCGACCGCAATTGAGCCACACGCTTCTCTAAATATCAGCAAAAACACCACAAAGAACCGGGCAGCAGCTCCGTTGTGCCAGTTTGGGGCTTCCGCCTGGGCCAGCAGTCAGTCACGCCCCCCGTCTGTGTTGTGGTGGCTGCAGGCGTGCCTTCCAGCACTATGTCTCCCAGGACGCTTACTTTCTGAAGTACTTTGCCCGCGCGTACGGCATCGCGCTGAGCAAGGCGCTAGCGCTGGATGACGAGACGTTTGCCACACTGGGCAAGCTGCTCCGTGGCGTGCACAACGAGCTCAAGGTGCAGAGGGTTAGCTACCGTGGTTAGCTACCTAGTATCCACATGCGACAGCCGCCCATTCCCTACCATGTGAAACATTGGAAACGCTGGCGAACATCATGCTGTGTTGTGTGAGGCTCCTCAAGAACCCACGTGCTCACACTACTAGACGATGACCAGCCTCCCTACACTTTTGACGTGTCCGCCGCCGCGGTGAACGCGGTCAACGCCCGCAGCTTCACACCGGCTACGCGTCGCGCTGGGGCGTTGACCTGGATTCCAGCAGCCCCAGCGCCGCCACGCTGGCCTACACGAATTTTCTGATGGAGGTGGCGGAGAGCCACGGGGAGGTGAGGGGTCTCACAACCGCCAGCGCGCAGTCCGGTCGTGCTACCGGGACTCTTGTTCACACCCTAGTGCTGTGGGCATCGCGCAAATCAATAATGCAGTCCCGCGGAGACCAGGCTTTGCTGGCGGGGGCAGGCATGGATGGTCGCTCCCTTGTTAAGAACGCGATGCGTGCATGCCACATACCTGCATGTCACTTGCCACGTGTCATGCACCGACGCGCCTTGTGCCACGTGGCGCGTGTCAACCGCAGGACGGCGGCGTGGCAGAGATCCTGGCGGCCATGCTGCCGTGCTCGCGGCTGTACGGCTTCCTGGGGGCCACGCTGGCGCACGCGCAAGCAGCAGCAGCAGCAGCATCAGGGGCAGGGAGCAGCGCCGCCGGGGCGCACGGCGGCGCGCAGGAGGCAGCCGGTGCTCCAGCTGCCGCTGCTGCTGCAGCTGCTGGCAGCGTGCCGCGCAACGAGTATGCGGAGTGGGTAGCGACGTACTCGTCCGAGGAGTACCTGGTGGGTGGCAGGCAGCACTGCGTCATGTCTGCCGTCGCAGTACCAGTGCGGTGGTCAGCTGTGGGGCCCTGCGCATAAGGCAGGAAATGTCGATGCGTGCGCACTGCGCTCTCGCAAAGCCAAGGACCTCTCGCAGGCCACAAGCCTTCAGCCGGGATCCCTTACAGCAGTGACGCGGGTCTGTTGTTCCGTTTGGGGTGCGGCAGCCCCCGCAATGCAACATGACGGGTGAGCGCAGCCGCTCGATCGCGCACCTTGCGTGCCTGTTCCTGCTTCGCCGACCATGTGCACGGCTACCCCCAACTCCCCAGGCCATCCCAGCCCTCACAGGTGTGCTGTCTGTTTGGCACTAGCACTGAGCGCATGCCACTTCCCTACCCCACCAGCCCGTGCCCCATATACGACTGATCCCTAACCCTCAGGCCAGGGCACCAGCGCTTTCGTGCTTCCCTGGTGCCTTACACGGTTGACTCGCGTTTACACGTGCCCCCAGGCCATCCCCGCCCTCAAGGAGGCTATGTTCGAGCGCCTGGCCCAGCACCAGGGGGTGGACAAGGGTGGGTAGGGTGCTGGGGTGCAAGGGTGTCGCATAGAAGGTATTGCGTGATGCTGCACGGCTTCTGATGTCGCACGTGAGAAGGCAAGCGTCACCGTGGATGTATGAGCAGCTGGTGCTGGTCCAGGAGGTGGAAAAGAGTGGGTTACGGGTGGACAATGTTGGTGCTGCCTGGGTGTGCACAAGGCCCGCCACAAGGGCCCGGCAGAGCGGCGCGGCGCTGTTGCTCTGGTACTGCGTAGCGGAAGGCACAAGGTAAGGCCGTGCCGAACTGATGTGTAACAGTGGTCTCACCGTACATCTTAACCTTGCTAAACACAAAGCCGTACCGTACATGCACAGGAGCGCTACCGCACGTCCGCACATAAACCTGTGCAGCCGCAGGGCCATGGTGTAGGGAGCCCTGGCCCGCCCGTGCGAGGACCCCCGTGCGTGACGGTGCAGCTCTCCTGCGGCTGCTGGAGTGCCACGCATCCAACCCCGCAGCCAAGGTGCTGCACGTGTCACTCTGCTGCGGCTCACCCCTCCCCCACGTGTCACACTGCTGCTGTCCCACGTGTCGACCCTTCTTGTTGTTTCCCCCATGCGGCACCCCGTGTTGCCTCGCAGACAAGCTCCTGCAGCTGTACCGGAAGGCCATGGTGCTGGAGGCACGCTTCTTTGCTGCGCAACCGCACGCCCCGCCGCCGCGTGAGTGCGTGGGAGCTCTGGGGCTGGTGATGGGGTGGTAGTCTCGGCGCACAACAGTACAATGTGGGCACTGTGGTTCGGGACATCTCGCCTTTGAGGGGCACCACCGTTACAAGCAGCTGCAGGCCACCAGCTGCACGCCCCGCCACCATGTGCGTGTTCGGCCGCATGTGGACGAGGGGCTTATGCAGCGTACTAGCAGATTAGGGAACGGCAGGCAGGCAGGCCGGCCACTGATGTTTATGCACTGACCGGGAGCTGACCCGGACCGTGTAAGGGAGAGACGAACTGCGGTTCGGGGCGTTCGGGTGCGAAAGGGGCAGCGCTGGTAGGCGCTAACTGGACAGGAAGGCAAGCAGGGTCTGCGTCCTGGTGCACGCTGTCACGCCCCCTGTGTGTGGGCTTTGTGTGCGCGCCGCAGGTCGCATTGCGCGGCTGGTGGTCGACTTCGATGAGACACTGACGGAGCGGGACACCATCGGGGGGCTCATGGGGCTGGCGCAGGAGGCAGCACGGCAGGTGCGTTTGCATTACCTGTATATAAACCGCTAAGGACTACCGTATCCCTGGGTCATGGGCGTCTGGCCATATTGAGTATGCCAATTGGGTTCCAGGGTTTGCGAGGACCTCACGACTCGAGTGCTGAAAGGGTCAATCTGCGCCGTCCGGGGCCGTGGGTTTTGGGGATCCCGCGTTTGGTTGCGCGGTATGCCAGGTGATGCGCCAGCCCTCACCTTTGGGAGGTACACGTGGCCACATTCCCCACCCCAGGGCTGGGCCTGCCAGGTGCATGGGGATCTGGAGACAGTTTAGCGACCACGCCGCTTGGCTATGCCTACCAGGAAATCCTTGTCGCTACTGTCCTTGGCCTACTAAGGAACATTTCCTGTGCTGCACCCCACATCGCCCCAGGGCCGGCCGGGCCTGCCTGGCGACGCCGCGTGGGCCGCCTCCACCCCCGGGGCCCTGGCGGCCAACTACGTGGTGCAGCAGAAGCAGCTGCTGGCGGAGCTGCTGCCGGAGCAGGTGAGTGTGGGTCGGTGGGTGTGTCTTAGCATGCGGGCGGGTGCATGGGTTAGCACACGTCTCCGTGTGGCGGACCCGCTGCCGGAGCAGGTTGGACTGTGTATTAGGCAACACGTGGTGCGTACCCGGTGTCAGGATCCAGGCATGCAGCAGGCGTTGTCTGACCTTGTCCGGTGACATCGGGCAACTCGGGGACACCTCCGCGCGGCGAACCAGACACCATGTAGTACAGCAACTCGGGCCGCTGCTTACTCGCATGCGAGGCAGGTAGCAGTTTCACAGTGTCTTATTGCCTGTGTCGTACAGGATGAGCCGTCCGCGTCGTACGATCCTGTCGGGCTGTCCGCCTTCCTGGAGCGCCTGTCGGATTTTGACGAGCGAATGAACGGCGTGGTGGAGGACAGCGGCATCCTGACGGGTGAGCGAAGGAGGTGTCTGAGTTGCTGTGAAGCATTTACATCGGCGGAACCAAAACCGGCATGCAAAGCATCGATAGCAGAGGCGGTGGTTTAAGGCTGCAGCGCCACGACCGGTGGAGCAGGCATGGGGCAACGCATGGGAGGCTCCGCAGTTCAAATGGATTGTGTGGAAACTCGGTACCATGTTGTTATACCAATGATGCCAGCTTTCGACCACTGCCCCTCTGGCAATCGAGGTTTGCTTGTGCCCTGCCCGTTTGCAACTGTTGTAGGGTCCACGGTGGAAGAGGTGGCGGCAGCAGGCGCAGGGCTGGCGTTGCGACCGCACGCAGCAGAGTCGCTGAGGACGGCCCTGGACCGGGGTGAGCCGCTGTTGGGAAACAAACATGTGTTCTTACGGAAGGCTGGGACAAGGACGCTGCTGTTACGTGCTGTGTGCTGGGGCATGTTCAGTGTTCCTTGGCCCTAGCTCGTACCGGTATGCCGCATACGGTACGTGCAATGTTCGGCGCTCCCCCCCCCCGTCCGCCCGCACATCTGCGCTGCACTGACTGGCATGCCAATGCACCACCCTCCACCCACATGGTGTGATGTTGCCTGTACGGCAGGCATCCCCGTACACGTGGTATCGGTCAACTGGTCCGACGCGTACGTGGCGGCGGCGCTGGCCAACCGCCAACTTCCAACCGCCGCCAACGGTGCGGTCCACGCCGTGGAGCTGCGGTGCAACAGCCTCGAGGTGGGCCAGCCTCCTGCATGTGCATGCGAAATGACTTCAGGCCTTCCGTGTCGGCTCTAACGCATGGTCATCAGCTCATCGCACGTCCAGTCGTACATGCAAGTTTCCAGTCGTACATGCAGTCGTACATGCAAGTAATAAAATTGTCCTACAACGGCACGGCTGTCGTTTATGCTTGCCAGTGCGAAAGGATGACCTTCACTGCGCATCCCTTTCCCAACAGATGGGCCCCGACGGCCTCACCACCGGCCGCCTGGTGAAGCGGGTGCAGAGCGCCCGCGACAAGCGAGCGGCACTGGCCACCATCCTGCGGGACAACCCCGCCGTACAACCGCCAGCAACCGCCAGCAACGGCAACGCCACCTGCACCAACAGCAGCAACAGCAAGGGCGAGGCAGGGCCTGGTGCTGGTGCTGAGGGTAGGAAGGGTGCTGCTGGCGCTGTGGTGTACGTCGGGGATTCGGTTAGCGACCTGGGTGCGATGCTGGACGCCCACTTCGGCATCGTGGTGGGCGGCAACCAACTCCTCCGCCGCGTCGCCCGCCGTTTCGGCGTTGCCGTACTACCGCTGGCGGGCGCGCCGCTGGACCCGGCGGCGGTACCGCGGGGCGTGTTGTACGAGGCGGAGGGAGGCTGGGCGGAGGTCCGGGCGTTCCTGTTTGGGGTGGACTGGGGGAATGGCGTGGCGGGGCCAGGGAGCGAGGCGGCGGAGGGAGCGGCGGCGAAGGCGCGCGCGGACACGCTGCCACGTGTGCTGAGCATCGCGGGTTCGGACTCCGGCGGCGGCGCGGGCATCCAGGCCGACGTCAAGGTGGGTGGTTACAAGCACTCTATCAACCGTGGCTGCTTTGCAGCACAGGGACTGTGGCCTGCTGTGCTTTGGCGGATGACTTGGTAGCTGCTACGCCAGGCAGCCAACAGTGCATATGAGGCGGCCACCGCCCTTGCCTGCGGACGCCAAGACGAGCTGACGGTCGCCACCGTCTGCCCCAGCTTCCTCACCACCAGCCACTCCGCATCCAGCGACGCACGTATGCTGAACACTGTTTGAGGTCCATAACCCTTGTCCACCACGACCCCCAGGCCATCCTGTCGCGCGGGGCGTTTGCGATGACGGCTCTGACCGCCCTGACCGCCCAGAACACCCACGGGGTGTCGGCCGTGCACCCGGTGCCGCCCGCCTTCCTGCAGCAGCAGATCGACGCCGTGCTGGACGGTGAGTGTGCGGACACGGTTGCCGTGTCGAATACCAGAGCGGCCTAAGCGTCTTCCTGCGCTCCTGAGCAGACACCCTTCCATGCACCAGCCTGCTGGCAACGGCAGCAACACAGCGTATACTAAATTCCCCTTGTATGACGGTTACTGATATGCACATCATAATAACACAGTACCTATGTGTTGCCTTCTGTCCTGCAGACCTGGGCGCGGACGCTATCAAGACGGGCATGCTCCCCAACGCCGAGGCGGTGGAGCTGGTCGCGCAGTGCGTGGCCGCGCACCGGAACCGCTCCGCCACCAGCAACACCAACGGCCCTGCAACCACCTCCCCTACCGCCAACCGCCACCAACCGCTGCCGCTGGTGGTTGACCCCGTGCTGGTGAGCACCAGCGGGCACAGCCTGGCGGAGGGCGGCGTGGCGAGGGCTCTGGTGGACGTCTTGCTGCCCCTGGCCACCCTGGCCACCCCCAACCTGCCGGAGGCGGAGGCGCTCCTAGGTGAGCTCAGCTCTGCATGGTTCTTGCGTGCCTATGCACGTGTGTTAAGGGGCATCTGTGTTTAGCACGCGGGGGCGGTTGGGTGCAAGTGATGTTGCGCCGCTGCGCCTTGCCGCTCTGGGGGCGCCAAACCTGCTGGAGGCGGAGGCGCTCCCGGGCAAGGGGCGTCGTGTCAAAGTAGCCAAGTGCGCGATCAGAGCCACTGGCTCGCAGCGACGTCCGCAGTGGCGCTCACGTGCCGGGGGCAGCGTATTGCCACGTGTCTGGCAGTGTTGAAGGTCACTAAGTCGTCCACCCCACCCAGTCAGCCATTCAACCCTCGCGCACCTCCTTTGCCACGGCAGGTCGCGGTCCCATCACCAGCGTTGCGGACATGCGGAGGGCAGCCAAGGAGTTGCAGGTGTGTGGGGTGGGCTGTGGGGCGTTGGTGCCTCTTGCGTCAAATCGGCGCGGGCACCGGGCAGTTACCAAGTGAGGAAGGGACATCCCCCATACATCTTGCCCTGCCGGCCGGCCTAACATCTGTCGCCTGTGCAGAGTGGGCTATACTGCTGCAATGTCCTGCCCCAGACGTTTTGTCGTATTTTGGTACGTCATCCATCCCAGTGCACGTGCTGACACCTGTACTCGTAAACCTGGACGGCTGTCAATTATGCTTCCTTTCCTTTCCTTCCCTTCCGAAACCTTAACACACCCACCAACTCAGGAGCGCACGGGGTGTGGCGCGGTGCTGGTCAAGGGAGGCCACCTCAACCAGCAGCAGGGGCAGCAGCAGGGGCAGGAGCCTCAGGCCGAGGCGGTGGACGTGCTATACGTGGGGGCGACAGGGGAGACGCACGAGCTGCGTGGGCCGTGGATCCACACCGGCAACACGCACGGGACAGGTGGGTTCCGGCCATGCAACAGAGCGACACCCTTGCGCTATTTGCTGCCTGCATGTGCTGACACGCAAGTGGCCGACCCACGGATTGCTTCAATGCATGGGAGACACGTACCCTTGAACATCATATGCATCGGGTGGCGGTTGCAAGATTGAGAAAGCAAGCATTTGCAGTCAATGACAACTCGTTCGTTACACCACCCATGTGGGCCCGTCCGTACGTCCGCACCCGGGCATTCGCCATCGCCGCGGAGCTCGCCAACGCTGCCGTTGTGACCCTAGAAGACGTACGAAGCACGTATGCGCAATCATCCTGAATTCATCTTCATCAGCAGCCTATTCCAAATTCTTATGACATCGACGTATGAAGCACCTGTGCGCAAGTATCCGGAATCTGCGTTCAAAAGCAGCCCGTCCCCACTCGCCCCGCAGGCTGCACCCTGGCCTCCGCCATCGCCGCTGAGCTGTCCAAGGGCCTCCCGCTGCTGCCCGCCGTCACCGCTGCCAGGGCCGCGCTGCAGGAGGCGCTGCGGGCCAGCGCGCCGCTGCGCCTGGGGCACGGCGTGCAGCGCCCCTTCAACCACCTGCACATGCTGCCGCCGGGCCTCATGGGGGCGGTGGGCGGGGGCGCGGGTGTGGGTGTGGGTGGTGCTGGGGCAGCGGGGGCTGAGTGCGGGCTGCGGCGGTGGGACCGGGAGGCGGTGTGGCGGGCGCTGCGGCTGTATGCGGTGACGGACCCACACTGCAACAAGAAGACCAACAGGTGGGGCATTGGGAGAGGAGGTCGGATGGGGGTAGGGTGGAGGGAAGATGTAGGGGATGCATGCGTAGTGGCGTGCGTGCTCGTTTGTGCGTAAGGACGTTGGGGCAAGGGTTCAGCAGGTTGCCTGGCACGGGTAGGGGCGCGCGAGCCAAGTGGGAGATCGTGGCCCGTCCATAATCGCAGAAGTTTTGCGATGCCGGGTAGAGGGCTCGACCAAGCTCAATACCAGTCCACCGGTAGCTGCCTGAACCAACGTAGGGGTTATAGAAAAGCCTTCCGGAGCCCCGGTCAACTCTCTATGGCGCACAGCGAAAGCGAACAATGCGTGCGGATAATACTTTCGTCCACTGCACTCACTGCACATGACATGCACTGTTTGTTCGTCAGGACGCTGCTGGAGGCTGTGACGGCGGCTGTGCGCGGCGGCGCCACCATTCTGCAGCTGCGCGAGAAGGACATTGACGGAGGGGATTTCGCGCGGGAGGCGGCGGAGGCGCTCAAGGTAGGTGGAGGTGGTGGGTGGGGTACCACACGGAAGTTCATGGAAGGTGGCGAGTGCAATGCCTGCGGAAAGCGATGCATTTGGCAGTCGACGCGTGTACTGGGACGGGGGATGTTGCTGTTTGTGGGTAGCACGACTGGGATCTGCAAAGAAGCGGAAGGGTGCAGCTGTCGTGCCCGCGGAGGGCAGTGTGGTGGCAGTGGCTCGAGCTGGCAAAGCGGAGAACGTTGGCAGTGCCGGAGGGCCGCCAGTGCCTGACATAGCTCCATCCTGTGTATAAACGCACTTAACACACGCGCCACACAGGTGTGCCGTGCCGCTGGCGTGCCGCTGCTGATTAACGACCGGGTGGATGTGGCGCTGGCCATTGGCGCGGACGGGGTGCACGTGGGTCAGAGCGACCTGCCCGCACACGTGGTGCGCGCCATGATCGGTGGGTGTTGTGTGGGCGGCGGGTTGGAAACCGTGGGTGCGAATGTGGATGCGGCTGTGGCCGTGGGCGCGGTGACGCTCATTACGGTGTGGTTTTATATGTTCGGGCAGCAGCTTTGCAGTTACTTCCGCCCTGTCCGCAATCGTGATGCGCGCCCCATAAGTCAGGGGCGAGCGACGTGGGGCAACGGGGAAAAGCGGTAGAGGAGTCTGTCACTCGTTGAGGCTCCTAGCGGCACCTGCTGCCACACCTGTCACTCGTGCTGGCCATGAGCACAGGATACCAAGGACATGAGTCTGCCTCTCTGTCCCCCTTCAGGTTATTGACATCCAACCGCCACTGCCGCTACCCCTGCCGTGTTCCGTACCCCCCGCAGGCCCCTCCCGCATCCTGGGTGTGTCGGTAAAGACCCCGGAGCAGGCACGTGCCGCCCTGGAGGCGGGCGCGGACTACCTGGGGGCGGGCGCCGTACTGCCCACGGGTACGAGAAATTGCGGCTGTGTACGGCGGGGACTGGTGCTGGGCTGGCTGGGAGGTGGATGGCAACATTGGCAGCTGTAGCAACGCCATGCCGGACACACCCAGCAGCGTCCTTGGGCAGCGCACGCCCTGATGGCGGGGTAGTGTTCACGTGCATACCGGCATCAGGTGACGGCCTTCTGTGTGGTCATTTGACGTCGAAAATGACCTCCTCAGGGTATGGGATGTGACATGTGAGTGTTTACTCTTTGCACTATCACCCCCTTCAGGCACCAAGGACACGAACGTGATCGGTCTGGACGGTCTGCGGGCCGTGTGCAAGGCGGTGGGGGGACCGGAGGGCAGCAGCGCCAGCACGGCCGGCAGCTGGGGCAGCGGCCTCCCTGTGGTGGCCATCGGCGGAGTATCGGGGGCCAACGCGCCGGACACAATCCGGGCAGGCTGCGCAGGTGGGTTAGCTTCAATGACAGTAGGGCCTGGTAGGGCGGGCACACCCTGCCAACTCTGCCAAACGAAAGGGGCACGACTGTACTTGCATTTCGCAGAGTATGGTAGTCACCGACTGCGGCTGCCGAAATGCATTTACCCTGCTCTGTGGTTGTGTGGCCTCACCCCGCGCTCAACAGCCGGAGCATCAGCACCTGGACGCATTGATGATATCTTGGTTTGTGGGCTTAAGCTTTGTGTCACGGTCCTTGCCCCGGGCTGCAGGCATCGCCGTGGTTTCCGCCATCTTCGCTGCGGAGGACGCCGAGGCAGCTGCACGAAAGCTGCGTGTGGTGGTGGACGACGCGATTGCGGAGATGCGGGCCGGGCAACGGTAGGTGTACGGCACAGCCCTGGAGGCTGGGCAGGGAGGAAGGAAGGCATGGCGGGTACTGGCCGGGTGCGGTACGGCTGAGACAGCGTGTTGGCACAACAGCGTTGTGAGCGAGTTGGGTTGTTCACATGCGTTGGCGTGACTGGGGGTCGCACCAGTTGGATACGTTTGTCCGGCAGTTTGCTGGAACTGACGGGCGTGCAACGGCAGGGCACAGTGGACGGACGTGTTTGAGGGCTGCAAGCAGCGGATGAGGGAATATGAGGGGACCGTCCCCTGTCTGGGACTTGGTGCTGTGTCATGGCTAAGCAGGATCGTGCACCACGTCTGGGACGAAGGGAGCATAAAAGATACACGTCTATTGTACGCGTTCTCGAGTTGCGGTGTGATGAGTGCTGGGCGCCGCTGATTGGCACACGTGTGCAGTGTGTCACATGAGCATCTAGGACGCCACGAGTGCCGGGGTGGGGGTGGCGGGAAGGGGCGAACGGGTCGAGGGGGCCAACCGGCATCTGATTCTTTGTCCAATTGTGAGGAAGGTGCCCAATTAGGCCCAGGTGCCTGGCGCTTATGAACACCGCCAGTGCGACGTTTGTGTTAGCTGGGAAGCGCACGCAACGCGTTCAATGGCGCAATGGCGCTGAGGATTTGCGTTGCAGTGGCCCTGCGGTGGCCCGAGGGAGCTGCATGCGGCTGATGACCGGCTTGCGCTAACCCACCAAGGCGGTGTGGGTGGGGTGTACATTGAGGCGGGGAAGGGTGCTACCTAGCCAAAGCGTGCAAAGGTATGCATGCACCATGCACCGACTGTGTGATGAGAGGCGCCCTGCGCCCTGCCTTACGAGGCTCTCTGGCACAGCAGGCACCAGAAGGCATCGTATGGAGGGCACCGGGATCCCTTTACCCCACTTAGCGCCCACTTCAGGGCGACTTCATGGCAACCGCGTCCCACCTTCTTCCCACTTGCACAGTGTGCACAAGGCATACAATGCCAGCGCTGACGGCAACCACAAAACGAAGTCACGGCCATGTCCCACAAGACCCACAAAGCACAAACACATCAACCACCACGCAAAGCCCACAAGGGACATCTGGCATGGACCGCAGGGCACACAAAGCCCAATTCATTGGGCCAGATTGGGCCCCCAGGGCCCCCTCTCTATCTGACTCCTCCCCTCCCTTTTACGTACAAGGAGACGGGAAGGGACAGACCAGCGGGAGGACAAAGCCCAACCGGCACAACCAGCACCAGCACCACCAAAAGCCCAAACCCAGCGAACCCCAAACCGCAAGCAGGGAACACCTAGGGACGAAGAGGACCTGAAACCAAACACCACAGAACAGGAGGAAGGAAAACGCCAAAAGCTTCTTGGCTGTGTGGTGCATGCAGTGTCGTACCGGTGTTCTGTCGTACACCAACTGCGTGCAGTGGCAGCCGTTGCCACGACCCGCCCACGGCCCTTGCCAGCCCTGCACTTTCCAGGTCCGAGGGCACTCACGCCCAGAACTCCGTGTTTTACTTTTTTTAAGTGTTCAAACACTTCGTCAGCGGGGTAGGTCCCTGCCAGCAGAGGGACGCGGCTCTGGGGGCTGACGGCTGAGGGAGGGTGCTCTGGTACTTGCTTGTTTCTTACATGGTAGGATCCGGAAGCCAACATGTAGGGACCCGTATACCCGTACGAGCCAGGGGCTCCAGGGGCTCCAGGGCCTGGTGCACCAGGGTGCACCAACGAGGGAGCACCCTCCCCTACGCACCAGCTCCTGGGCACTCCTGGTAGGCACTCGTGTGCTCCTGCGGGAGCAGATGGGTGACAAGTGATTACTTTCGGATTTTACATATGCCTGGCACGGCAGACAGATCGGAAAGCCGGTGATTACGGTATGGCAGAAGCTAGCCGCAGGGGAACCACGTTCACTAAGACGTACACCACATTTCCTGACCCAACAGGTCGGATTTGTACAGATGATTCAGGACCAGGAAAGATCGCGTTGCTAATCCGATTGGATTGTGGCTTACATACCCCTGCATACCCCGAAGCCGTTACTCCTGGGGACCTGGGCACGTGTTCATGAGGACACGGGAGGACAGCCCCCTGGAGCTGCCCCCCACCAGGGGAGCTCCCCTGCTGCCCCCTGTCCCGCCGGGCAGTCCGACAGCTCAGCCATCAACTGGGAGTTGTACACCCAGGTACACAGCAGATAAGTAAAATATCCGGATTTGTTCTTGTGCGGACAGGGCTCCCAGCAGTTGAGGCTGCAGGTATTCTTATCACCCGCGGGACTTGCACGCCTGTGCAAGGCGGACTGAGCGCGCTTTGCTCTCTGCCTTTGCGCCCCGGAAGCTATTGCATTCGCGGTCTGCGCTGCCATACACAAGACTTTAGACCCATATACGGAAGATGCCAGTTTGCAGCTTATCGAGAAGGTACTGCCTGCCCGCCGAGTGCCACCAGCGCACCACTTGCCGACCTACCTCACACCGGCGGTGCGGGCGCGTTCCCGCTGCCGGCGAGCTGACGACTGCCCAAATAATTAACTTACTACGCATTAATATTTACTACGTCTGCTTTACTGTTACTGTGTAGCACCGACGATGCACTCGAGATGAAGAGGTGCGTTCCGTAGCTTCCACCCGCCTTACCCACCTTACTGCAGTACAATGTGTCGTGCAGGCATTAGAGGCGAGCACGGCGTTCAGCTCCAAACTTACCAATAATAGCTTATATTGCTAGCACCGGCACACCAAATCACTCAGCCCCAAGCACCGAGTGAACTGTTACACGTTACTGCGAAGGCATCCCTGCCTGGTTCCTGGTTCCCTGCTGCCCACGGAGACAGGCACTTAGCAGCGCAGTACCAATTGAACAAATTCTTAGACTCCTTTCTTAGGCCTACGTAGGTGTCGCATACGCGGTACTGTACTGTGTGTCGGCAGCCTTCAATTCCGCCTTCCATCGCCTTCCAGCCAGACCAGGTTGGTGCCATGAACGTGGCTATGAAGCTCCCTTACAATCAACCTTACAGATTATCAAGTGTTACCTCTTTGCGAAGATGCGAGCATACTAATCCGACAACATCCTCCCGTGCGGTTACGCAGGCAGGGTGGGCTCGTGCAACATGGCAATGTCGTTCCACCGCAACCTGCGGGCCTTCGCCCCTGCAGCCATAGCGCTGGTGCTCCTACTTGGCGTACTGCAGCTGGCGTCCGCTGCTCGCCCCAGTAAGTCTTGCGTCGAGGCCTTGACGGCGCACGAGGTGAAGAGTTTGCGCGACAGACACCACCCAAAACTGCTGCCACCCTGCTGACTGTCCCTGCCTGCGCCCAAGTGCGTATCCACGCGAGATGGTACCCCCACAGTCAGACTGTGAGCCATTACACCCGCCTCAGGCCTCACACCGTAACCTCTAGCGCCCGTCTGAAATTTATTTCGCCGTGTGCTGATGCTTGCTCACAGCCGGCAAGTGCAGGGGCAACCCGTGCGGCAAGGGCCGCTGCCAGGAGGACAGGAGCAACCTGGGCTACACCTGCAGGTGCACACCCACCACCACTTTTGCCAACGGCACCTGCGTCGCCAAGGCCGGTGAGTCAGGTCCCAGCACCGTAGTGCCTGGCCGTGCCCGCAAAGCCAGCAACGGCCCGCCGTCCGGGTTGTACCGCACTCGTATACCGTAGGGCCCGAGTTCAAAATGAGTGTGATGGGTTGGTTGCGGGGCACCCAGCGCTGTCGGAGTGGGTGCCCACGTGCCCTTGTGGCTTGCGCCGGCCAGACCCCAGCTTACTGGTCCGCTTCCCCAAATACGGCACCTTTCACTTGTGCGCCAAACTGAGTTGTGGCATGTCCTGTTGTGAGACTCGCTCGTCCACCGCACCGCCGTTGGGCAGTCCTCCCATGACTCCCAGGTCCTTACGACTCAGCCATACCTCCTGGCAATGAGCCTTTGCTTCGTGTCCCCTTGTGTGTGCACCCAGATGCCTGCGCCGCAGCCCCCTGCGGCCCCAACGGCACGTGCCGTGCCAAGCCGGACGGCCGCTACGACTGCAAGGTAGATGGATGCACCAACTACCGTTTGCGGTTTTGTGCCGATGAAGAATCTTGATTACAGATCGACCCATTGAGGCTACACTCCGGCATGCGTCGTATGACCTCCTTGCGCCCGAGACAGCACGTACACCTGGCCGTTACCTGAAGTAACTCGACCTGCTACGTGCCGTACGTACCTGACCACCACGCAGTGCAACAAGAACTATCTGCCACTGCATGAACACCGCAAGAAGTACCTTGGCCCTTTACTGAGCCTAGCCAAGCCTGCGATCTGCCGTCCCTGCCACACCACCATGAAATGGTAGCCAACATTGTTCCCTTCACCCCGCTCACCTGCACCCTGGGCACGCAGTGCAACAAGAACTTCCTGCCCTTCAACGGCACGTGCGTGGAGGACAAGTGCCGGGCCAGGCCGTGCGGCAGGGGCAGCTGCAAGGTGGCTAACAACGAGTTTGGCTACACCTGCAAGTGCACGGACGAGACCACCTTCACCAACGGCACCTGCGTGGCCAAGGCCGGTGGGTGTCCTGGGTCGACCGCGGGCTTGCCCTGTGCGTTGCTTGCACATACTACTTACGTCACCGCTGCGTGCATTGCGGCCCCCTGCCCTGTACGGTGCAGGTTAGCGACGACGAACAGCCCCTGTCGCCGTGCCGGAATAGGAAGCCCGAGCACCTCGCTGTGTGGTACAAGCATGCAATCTTGCGTAATGCACGAACGTGTGTTAAAAGCATACAGCCCTTTCCCTTTCCCTGGTCTTCAGGCCCCTGTCCCTTGTTCGTGAGTTTACTGGAAGCAGGCAGTACGGCGAGTTCTTCAGAGTCTTGGGTAGAGTCGGTTGTGGTGGTTGGTGAGGCGTTCCGATCCGCCCACATGTGCTTGCCAAGCACGAATTCCAAGTCCCTGTAACTTTCTCACGAAGAAGAAAAAGCCCTGCGTGACCAGCGGAAGCAACTGTATGTGCCCACCTGTACGTGCAACCTGTATTGCCTGCAGGTGACGGCTGCGCCGGCAACCCCTGCGGCACCAACGGCGAGTGCAAGGCCAGGAGCAACGGCACCTACAGCTGCGAGTGCGACAGGGGCTTTGAGTTCCGCAACGGCACCTGCCTGACCAAGGCCACCACCAACACCACCGCCTCGCCCTGCGCCGGCAACCCTTGCGGCCCCAACGGCGAGTGCAAGGTGGAGGACGACGATGAGTTTGAGTGCAAGGTACGGAAGGCGTACGGCGCATGTGTCTGGAGGCTCGGTGCACCTCCAAGATGGGCACGGCCTGGCGATGGGGCGTCAAGGCGCTGCGGGGGCCGCGGCATGTGCCCTGCGAATGCATGCCATACCACCCATTTGCCAAGCCCCAGCCACGTGCGCGCGATGAGATGAGGTGTACTTCGGTCTCTGCACCTTTGGTGTACAGTACTGTACACCATACTGGGCTTGAATGTGATGTCCCGCTGCCTCACCCGCAGTGCGACCGGGGCTTTGAGTTCCGCAACGGCACCTGCCTGATCAAGCCCGCCAGCAACACCACCGCCTCCCCCTGCGCCGGCAACCCCTGCGGCCCCAACGGGCAGTGCAAGGTGGAGGACGACGATGAGTTTGAATGCGAGGTAGGGAGGCGTACGGTGCCTGTGCCTGGAGGCTCAGGGCAGCTCCCATATCGGCATGGTCCGGCGGTGGGGCGTGGAGCACTGCGGGGAGCACGGCATGCGCCCTGCTACTGCATGCCGTATCAACATAGCCCATATTCCGGCCACGTGTGAGACGTGACTTACTGCGCTATCCGTACACACGTACCGGTATGTGGCTTGTATGAGATGTTCCGTTGCCCCTGGTTGCCCCAACCGCAGTGCAACCGGGGCTTCGAGTTCCGCAACGGCACGTGCCTGACCAAGGCCACCACCAACACCACCGCCTCGCCCTGCGCCGGCAACCCCTGCGGCCCCAACGGCCAGTGCAAGGTGGAGGATGATGACGGCACCTACGAGTGCAAGGTGCGAATGCGCTGCATGCATGAAAGACAAACACGCAGGGGCGGTGGCAATCTAGAGGATGTGGTCCGGCTGGGGATATGCATGCGCTGCAGCTGGGGCTTGAGTCCCGGGTGCCGCACCAGTAGCTACAGTTCACTGACGTGCATGTGCGTCGTTCCACGCCCTCTATTCTTTATGCTTAATTACTAGATTATATTGTGCATCGTGCGCTGTCATTGCAGTGCAACAAGGACTTCCAGTTCCGCGACGGCACGTGCGTGCCCAAGGGTGGTGCCGCCTGCGCCAACAACCCCTGCGGCGCCAACGGAGTGTGCAAGGGCCGGGCCGATGGCACATACGAATGCAAGGTAAGCAGCTCCCTTGCTTGTACACAGTTGGCTGGCTGCTTGTCGTGCGCGCAGCTGTATGCGTGCTGGATTGGGAATGCCTTGGCCTCTTTGTCCCAGGTGTGCGTGGTTTCCGCCTGCTGCTGCTTTACACAGCCGATAACTGTCTTCGCCAGAGGCTGTACAACCTACCGTGCGTTGCCCTGGCACAGTGCCAGACGAACAAAGTCCCCTACTTACTTACACCGCTCCCCTACCCACCCGTTCACTGAGCGCAGTGCACGCGGGGCCTCAAGTTCCGCAACGGCACATGCCAGTAGGCAGTGGGTGGACGTAGGCACGTGGTAGCCGTGTCACGGCACCTAACCGCCCCACCGGCAGTGTACGGGACTGCGGAACTCTTAGTAACGCATGCATCATGTCGTACAGTTTCGGATGCGTGGGGGCTGGCACTGTAGAGCGGCGCGAGGGCGAGGGCGGTGCTCCCTCCCTTACCAATAAAGGTCCATTCATTTTTCCATCATTTACCGTGCAGTGTACGTCAGCAGTGACTAGGTGGCTGGTGGTGTGCTGTCGTGTATGTGGAGTGTGGCACGGGTGTGCAGTCCGTGGGGCATGTGAAGCCCAGTCGCGCGAGCTGCGCAGCTGCCACCACCCCGCACATGCTGGCACTAGCGCACGGCACACCGGTAGGTGATGCGTGTTTCGGGTGCGCAGGGCTCCGGAGGCAGATCGTATCCGCTAGTCATCTTCCTACCCATCACCATGATCGTAGTACATACATACCACCAGCGTCTCGCAGCGCGTTTTGGCGTTGGCGTGTCGCTGCTCTTCATGAGAACCCCCTTTTGTTCACACGCCGTGTGCTTTCTGACGGATTCTTTAGCCATTCTAGTTAAGCTCGTGTATTCATGCGGGGCTGCGGTGAGGGCTTTAGGATGGTGTGTGGGCCGGGAGTGGATGTGTTCCTTTGGGTGCTCTGGAAGCAAGCTTGGAGAGCTAAGCTGGACTGTGGGGGCTTTGGGCTGTTCAGTCCGCGCGTGGTTGTGGTTGGACCCACCAGCTGATGAGAAAGTGTTTGAGCGTTGCCTTGTGAAGCATACGATTCCATGCTGCGAGCGGCAACGCCTCATGTTAGCAGCAGGAAGCAGGCATGCCTCCTGGTTCAGTAGTAGCACTGAACAGCAGCTTCCTTGACACGTGGTTTTGCTCGCGTGTGCACCTGGCTGCCGCGCTGGGTCGATGTAAATCGCAACTGCTTTTGAATGCCTGGGCTCAGCTGGGCTTCCTGCTCGGGGTACGGCATTTTGCTGCAATAAGTCGCAAGTGCAGCAGGGCACAGTGGACACATATGCCCCCACTTTTCCGTTTCGGTGCCGGTACAATTCCGTTCCTCCACGAATTCCAACGAACACCGTCCACGCAAGGCGCGTACCGTAGTGCTGACCCCGGTTTTTTTCGCATCTCGCTTGGCCCTCTCTCGATCAAAAGCTCAAGACGGAAATTGAGGGAAGCAAGCACAGGTACGTAACACACCATGCGTTGTTTTGTGCGTTACACCACACGAGGTGGTGTTCATCGTCCAGGGCGTCTACAGGTGCAACCTGCCGTCTGCCATGGGCACCTCCCCTCTTCCCCGCATTGCACCGCCGCCCCCATCCGCCCTAGGAAACACCTGCGCGTGCACGCAACCCCCAGGCCCATCACGCCACGGTCGCAAGGAGCAGCACGGAATGCAGCGCATGACCCCATGTGACACGGCAACATGTGACCAGGCAACATGTACGGCAGCGGTCCCGTGCTGTTGCACATCGCCATTGGCTGCCTCGTGGCCGGAGCCCGCCGCGTGGGCCGAGCCTCTCCTGCGAAGGCCCTCCTGTGATGCCTAGCCGAGCTGCTCTGTGGTGAAGGACCACAGCACCACACATCCTCCTGGCTAGCAGGCGCACGCCCGGCCGGGTGCAGGCGAATGGCTGGCATGCGCCTATTGTCTGGCGAGGTTGTAGCCCGTCTTGGCCAAGGCCACCTGGGCTGCGTGCTGGTACATGACCACCTGGGGTGGGGAACGGCGGGGGGCAGTCCGCTCAACCGATGCGTTCTGGTAGCGCTCGGGCGCCGCACTCATACCCAGTTGTCAATCCCCGCTCAGCAATGCGCCACGTCTCGTCAGTCTGTCAGTATGAGAAATGATGCACAAAGTAAAGTAGCAGTTTGAAGTAGCAGTTCCCACCTGCAGGAACTCGTCCGGCTCCATTCCCATCTTCATGGGCAGCTTGCCCCTCCGGAACACCGCCAGGCCGCGGGGCTTGGTCACGCCGTCGTTCAGGCCGGGCTGAGGGAAGGGGAGTAAATCAGGATCAGTTGTCAATCGGCCTTTATGATTCATGTCTACAACCTCAGTGGTATCCTTACTCTCTTCAGCAATGGCATTTAAGTTTAAGGTGAGGGGTCAATGTGGGCTCGCAGGTGTGGATAGCAGGCGGCCGTCACCAAGCTGAGCACATGCAAAGATAGCAATCGACATGACCCATGGGTCGGTGCAGTGCCGTACGCACCATCGCGTCGTACATCTCCCGCAGCTGCGGGATGAGCGTGGCCGTGGGCATGATGGACACCTGCGGCGGAGAGAACGGCGGAGCACAACAGTGTCATGACAGCAGTACGACGCAGCCCAATGTACCTGAAGGCCTGTGTACGACAACGCAGCAGTGTACCGTATCCAGCCAGGGCGGCTGGAGGTCTGTGCGGGAGCAGCGAAGGTCTGCAGCGCTGGCAGCGCCACGGGAGGTCCACTTGGCAGGGCTTCAGGGCTTGGCACAGTACAGGGCCTGGGAAGGCGCGGTGGAGCCACAGCGGTGCGGGCTGTGCGGGCAGTACAGAGCTCGGTGCCAACTGTACTCGTACGGCCGTACGTACTCACCTGCGGATCGGTGCCCTCGAAATCGGGCCAGCGGGTCAGCAGCGACACGCAGAAGGCGCAGTCGTGTCGGTCCTCGAACGCCAGCACACGCATGTCGCGGCGGTCGGGCTTGATGGACACGTTTACCTGCGCGAGCATGTACATGACCGGCGTGGGTCAAGATCAAACGGGCAAGGGTAGCATGCAGTAACTGGTCAAGGCTTATAGTACCAGTCTAATACCAAAGCCGTGACGTTGTAGAGCGGCTTATAGTGTCCGGGTATGTACAGGAAGGAAGGGGTCCGGCACACGGTATGAGGTACTGAGCTGCAAAGTGGAGCTGCCAAGTCGCGTCGGCCTGGGGCCCGCCCATGGAACCGTCCGGCTCCCGCCAGACGGTCTCATGTTCCTGTTACGACGCTACGCCATGTGTCAACGTTCACATCGGCCCCACCTGCATGAAGCCCATGGACCCGTCCGGATACCCGATGCTGGGCAGGTACAGCGCCTGGTAGCGCTCCTGCCACCACGGCTTGGACGAGCGGCCGGAGTAGGTGCCTGCACGCCAGGGCGTGTGGAGATGGGCGTGCAGAGACGTTGTGGGTGTGTGGTAGCGCACTTATGTCAATGTGTGCTGCTGTGGCTGTGGGCTGCGGCTGACGGCGAGCGGCAAGGCGTCGGACTGCATGTACGCATGGTGTAAGGGCTCAGCAGAGAGGTTGTGATACGGGAACGCGCATGCGTGTACCGCATCGGCAGGGGCGGACGTTCTGCTCGCCGTGCTGAGTCGCAACGCGCCACCGCGACCACACAGACACGCACTGACACCCCACTACGGGGCGTTCACAACTGCATTTGGCGGTTGTACGGCAAGCGGTTGTGCCGTACCTGGCATGGAGTCGAAGCGCTCGTCCAGGGGGTCCGGGTCGTCCGGGTCGGCCCATGGGTCGGTGCCGTCGGCGGTGTCGTCTGCCGCCCCCATCTCGGAGAAGATGCGCAGAGCCTCCTGTGAGGCGACGCAGGCGTAGATGCAATGAAAGGAATCACGTATTGTACGCACGGCGCAAGCACAAACAAATGCTAGGCAGCGGGTTTGGGGAGGCAGCAGGCGTGCGGTGGGAGCAAGTGGGTGGAGCGTGAGGAGCGTGTCTGACTGCATTACAGGGTGTTTTAGCCTTCTCCTTGGTTAACCCTCAGGCAGGCTGGACGCAGCAGCTGTTTAGAGAGAGCATGCGCATGAATGAAGGGAGCCGGGGTGTTCGAGACGCGTGCGGAGGGGGACGGGTGTATCACAGGGTGTTCCAGCAAGCTCCTCGACAGCCCCGGCACCCGCTGTCAAGATCAGGTAGAGGTGGCTCGCAGAAACGTGGCGTGGAGAAGTGCACTGAGATGCCTGCCCACGCTACCGGACAAGGAATTTCGTTGCAAAATTACCCCGCGCTTCGCCACCTTTCAGTCAGGCTTCAGGCTAGTAGGCAGTGCTGCCGTGTGAGGGCATGCACGGAAGCTCCTCCAAACCATGGTCCTGGCTTCCTGTCTCTTTGGCACCACTAGTTGTCAACGCTCCTCCTTCCCACCCTCCCACCAACCTTGACGCGATCCTGCCGCGCCTCAGGAGCCTCCACAATCTGCACCCATCCGACGAGGGGCAACGAGCGACAGGTCCATAAGTGGATTAATCTTACTGCCTGTAGCATAACCCACCGTGCTTACCAGCACCCGTGCGTCTCCCAGCAAGTCAGAGCCCACGCAAGGCAAGGCAGCCTTACCCCAAGCACAGCGAATGCCAGCAGCACTGCAAGCAGCGCGGAACCTGTCCCATCCAGCAGGCCGTCGACAGCGCCAGACAGGAGTGCCCCAGCACCCTGCAACAACCAACTGCGCACACAGCGCACCCCAGTCCCCGCCTTACCTTGGGAGGCTTGTTGGAGCCCACCCGCTTGCTCAGTACCACAACCCCCTCGTCGTCCTTGTCCTTGGCCGCCTTCGACGTCGTCGCTGTGTCCCGTTGGCCCCTCGCCTTCAGCTCTGGCCCCGCCGCCCCCGTCCCTTGCGCCCCCACCGCCCCCGCCGCCTGCGCCCCTTGCCCTGCCGCTTCAGAGCTCCCTCCCCGTGCCACCATCTCCCCTGCCCCCGTCTGCTTCAGCAGTGTCGCCTCTGCCTCCTGTATCCGCCGGTTGGTCTTCCACGCGCCCCACGCCCGTTGCGCCGTCCCCTTGCTGCCGCTGGCACCGCTTCCGCTCCCGCCGCTGCTGCTGCTGCTCGCTGCCGCTGCGTCGCCCGTCGCTGCCTTAGGCGACCCAAACAAGCCCCCTTTACCGCCGCTTGCAGCCGCCTTCTTCTGTGCCGCTGCGGCCGGCGCTGCTGCTGGCGCTGGCGGCGGCGGCGGCGGCGACGCCTCGCTTGCCGCCGTCGCCGCCGCCGCCGCCTTCAGACGCTGCTGCAGCGCCTCCAGCTGCCGCTGCAGCCGCTGCATGGCGGCGGCGGCGTCCGGCGGCGGCGGCGACCCACGAGCCACCGCCGCCGCTACCGCCTGTACCACGCCCGCCAGCTGCTCCTGCACCTCCGCCACCTCCGCCGCCAGCTCCGCCGCCGTCCCCGCCGCCGCCGCCGGCCCCACGCCGTTCTGTTGCAGCTGCTGGGCCGGAGAGCTGGTTGTGTCGCTTCCGCCGTTGCTGCTGTTGGTTGCTTGTGGCGGTTGCGACGGTTGGTTGAAGATCTGGTAGTACTCGTCCAGCATGTCCTCCTCGTCCTCGTTGTCGTCGCCTGCGAGCTCCGCCACGAGGTCCGCCTCCATGGCCTCCATGAGTGCCTTCATAGATTCGTTGGTGGGGCCCTGTGTTGGCAACAGGATACAATGTGGTTGGATGATAGCGGTATGTTGGCATAGATGGTAGTGGGGTGATTCATGCTAACAAAGACGGGTGGCTCCGGCGAGCTTGAGGCGCATTCTAGTACGGCCAGTCAGATGGATCAGCGCATGGCCTTTGTACGGGTCCCATGCGTTTCTGTTAGACTTGGCAGGAAAGTTTGCTCGTTTCCTTCTCTTGCCGAAGCCAGTCGTTGCCTTGCAAAGACCCACCGTTTTCTCCATCCGCGCCGCCGCTAGCTCGGTTGCGCTCTTACGGCCGCCAGCCGAACCCGCCTGCTCAACTTGCTGCTTCTCTTGTTGCTGCTCCTCCTGCTGTCCCTGCTCCTGTTGCTGCACACGTGGTTGCGGTAGGGTCCCTTCCGCCGGCTGGGATGGCAGTTGCGGGGGCTGCTGCGCCGGAGTTGGCGCTGCTGTGGAGGTGGGTACGGACGTGGTTGCCGTTGTGGATGCGACTGGGTCGGAGTTCCGAAGCGTTGCGGGAGTCATGTTCCCGGACAGCAGAGCCTCGAGCTCCCGGTACTCCCTCAACGCCTCCTCCGCCTCATCGTCTGCCGTACGGCCCTCTGCCGTACCGGCCGGGGGTACGGCCTCTGCCTCGCCTTGTGACCCAACCGGCGCTTGCGACGCAGGTGGAGCCGCGCTTTGCGGAGCTTTCTGTGATGTGTTGGGTGCAGCTGCAGCAGCGCCAGCACCAGCACCAGCTGCTGCTTCTGCCGTTGCTGCTGCTGCTGCTGCTGCTGCTGCAGGCGATGAAGCGGTTGGCCGCTCCGCAACCTTCGCAGACACGTCCACCACGGCCCCGCGGTCGGCGCTGCCGCCGCTGCCGCTGCTGCCGCTGCTGCCGCTGCTGCCGCTCCCCTGCTGGAAGTAGCTCCCGCCGGAGGCCGAGACCCATGGGTCATCGAGGTTGTTGGCAGTTGGGGCAGTTGGGCGGCCCGCCCCCGGCTCGATGACCCGCGGGGTGATCACCTCCGCCTCCGCGGTCTCCGTGCTCGCGGCGGAGCGACTTGATGCAGGGCCGGAAGTAGGCTGTGCGGTGCTGGTGGTGCTGGCCGTGGTACTGGAGAAGGACGAGGGAGAGGATGCCGTGGCAGCGGTCGAGGGCTCGTCGAAGCCCGGGAAGTCAAACTTCTTAGGTAGCTTGATCCGGATGCCCTTGCGCTCGGCAGCCTGCTGCTCTGGGGTGAGAGGGGATTGCGGTTGGCCCGGTGGCGTCGCTCCCGTGGGCGTTGCTGCCTTGGCTGCTGCTGGCGGAGCGGCGGTACTGCTTGGCCCCGACGTGGCTCGTTGCTGATCCGCCTCGGCCTTGGCCTTCGCCGCCGCAGCAGCTGCCTCTGCAAGGAGAGCCTGCGCCTGGGCTGAGGCGACCGCTGGGGGCGCTCCTCGGGCCAGCGCCGCCAGAACCACCTGTGGAGTTGATGAGGCCACCCATATGGCACCAGAGGTTGGCACGAAGGGCAAAGAAGCAGTGCAAAGAATGCGAGAAGGCCTGCACATGGTCGCGACGTCCTACCACCTAAACCCATGGGCCTGGAGCGCAGGTGCGTAGATGCCTGCCGCCCACTGTATGGCACTTCTCCCCATCGTGCAACCACCTCCTTCACAACACCATTGCAATCTTCTCATTCAATCATGTACCGGTACTGGAGTATTCACTCTCCCTCACCTCGAGCTGATCCGGCCCCAGCTCCACGTCCTTGCTGAGGCTGTCGGAGGGGACAACCTCCAGGGAGACACCGCGAACGCCCTGGCGGTGCGCGTAGGGAGGGCCGCAGACACCAGGCTCTCAAGAACATCAACAGGCTCTAGAGCAGGTCTGGTTCAGCAAGCCAACGAGGGCCCTTGCGACAGCCCAGAGAGGATGCTGCATATCGAGCCCAGCCGTCGCCATAGCCCCACCTTCATCAACCAAGCATAACACATCACGTCTGGCACAGCAGACACACGTGCAGGGTGCACGTCTCGTCCCGCAGCTCACCGCCAGATCCTCCAGGAAGTACGGCGTCCCCGACATGACCCCCAGACCGGCGGGCCGCGCAGCGTCCACCACCTCGCCTGCGCAATGTAAGACGCGAGATATGGCCAACAGGGCGACCCGGGAGCGGGGGATAAGGGCTGCACCACCCTGAGCGCTAGTCCGCGCCAGCGGTCCGCGCCTGGCCGTGACCAGCATGAAGCGTCGCAGTCAAGGCCCTTCGCTCTAAGCCGGCGCTCCAACTGCCCCCAACCAGTCGCACGCTACCAGCTGATATCTGGTTGCTCGTCAAACGTCACGAGGGCACCACGTCATTGATGCAAGCATTCACATGCAGTTCCGTGTGGCCAACCTTCCGCCACCAGCCGGCCCTCCCCACGTCCCACCGGACGCTTGCCACCTTGGGACAGCGGACGGCACGTACGGCAGTACGGCACCGTACATGTGTCCCCAGCCCCGTACACCCACCCCGCAGCAGCAGGTCCTCCCACAGCAGGTTAGCCACGTACTCGGCATCCGCAGGGTCCTCGAACGCAACGATGCTCATCTCGCCGCCGCCTCGCCCCATCAGCCCGCCTCCTGCTCCACCTCCTCCTCCTCCGCCCCCCATCAACGGGCGCACGGCAGACCGCGCCGCCAGCCCGCCCGACGCAAGGGCCATCCGTACGAATGGTACGATGCCGTACTGCGCCCCGAAGCTAATGTAGTACAGCTTTCGTAACCGCCGCCACCAGCCCCGCTCCCGAGCCACCGTGCTGCGCGGTGTGGGGCCCGCGGCAGTCCCCACCGCCCCTGCTGCTCCCACTGCCGCTGTTGCTGTCCCAGCACCAGCCGCACCACCCTCCTGCTTGCCGGCGGCAGCCCCCGGGACGGGACCCTCCCCTGGAACAGCCGGCAGGGGCGACAGGGCCTTGGCGCCACCCGCGCCTGCCCCCACTGCCCCAGAAGCCGGCCCTGGCCCCGCCTGGCTTGCAGGCCGGCGGAACAGCGACCCGCTTGGCCCCCCACGCCCACCAGGCTTGGCCGTCCCAGCTCCCGGGCCCTTTGAGGCCGCTACATCCAACGGCCCCGCGGCCCCTGCCTGCTCCTTGGCTGCGACGCCGCCGCTTTTGCCGCTGCTGTCCTTCGCCTCCGCCTGCCGCTTCTTCACCCGCGTGTACACGAAGGCTGCAATCGCCGCAAGTGCGAAAACGGGCGCTAGGGGAGTGTTCAGCAGGGAGCGGGACGGGGAGGAGGTGGCGGCGGGCCCGGCAGGCAGGGCGGACGTGGGGGCGGGGGCAGGGGAGGTGTGGTGCTGCTGCTCTGAGGCTGACAGGCGCTGGAGGCCGGGGGGCGTGGAGCCACCGGTTGCCTCGGCCACAGGCCCCTGCCAGGCGGCGTAGCCCTGCCGTTCCTGCATCCCGTCCTGCTCCTCTTGCTGCTGCTGCTGCTGCTGCTGGTACTGATACAACTCAGCTGGTTCGACTTCGCTGACCAGGTCCTGCTCTTCCTGCTGCTCGTGTTCGTCGGTTAGAGGCTGTATCTGCTGGCGGGCTGCCGCCTGCCGCTCGACCTGGAGCGCCGTGGGGGCGGCGGTACTGCTGTTGCTGGTCCTGTCGTCGCTGCTTGCGGCTAGCACACGTGCGCCATTGGTAGGGGTATGAGCGGCGGATGCAGCTGCAGGCGTTGCGCCATCGTCAGCCGCGGGTGCTGCGTTGCTGGTTGGGGCATCGGCCTGCAGATGACGAGAGAGACAGGCACGCGTGCGTGTGTGTCAACTGACAGCTGGCGCAGCGCTTAGTGTCCCACATGGTGCGTGGAGAAGAAGGTTACTCGTGGTGGTGTAAGGATTGCATTGCAACTTGCGAACAGTGGATCACAACGGCGGGTTGCCGACAGGCACTGAGGCAACCTGGCGGTGCAACACCCCTGACGAGGAACATGCATCTGGGGTGGCGTTCAATCAGAACCTGTGAGAGACAAGTGCACGTCTAATGTACTTGCCTCCTTTTTGGCCCTTCGCAGACCCCACGCCTGCACGATGCACGCGTGGCGACGGGAATGCCCCGGCACGCACGGCTGCACGAGCAACCTCGCCGTAAAACGCCTATTAACGAAGCATGTTCGAGTTGTCGCACTATAGTATATTGTTCGCGATTGTATCTGGGGTGGCGGCCGAAGGAGGGGCGACCCGGAGGCCAGCACCACTCCGTGGTAACCCATCTAGCCTACCTACAATTCCAGTTTACAATACATCTAATGTTGGGCATGTGCATGCATTAGTAAATCCGTCGCGTCAGTTAGATTTTGTAGGGCGGTCAAGTTGCTTCTAGGCTCGGCGGCAACTGTCACGTGTAATCGCGGTAAGGCGAAGGATAAAGGTACCCATTATACATAGCGACATGGTTTGGCGACGATCGATGAATCGAGCTTTCGATCCCGGTAATGCCATGCAGAATCGGCCCGTGGGACAGTGCCTCTGTCTAGCTTGCTCAGCTTGCGCCTTCATCGTTGAACCAACGAGCTCTTGACAAACAGTACACACCTTGTTACAGGACATGTTCTACTCCATGACTTCTGCTCCGCCACATGCCATCCGCACTGAGCTCCGAACTAACCCAGCTGCCCAGTTACACGGCGGGCCAGGGGAGGCCCGGCTCCCCCTGCGGCGGCCTGTTGTGTACGAATGCAGTTACAACCACCACCTGCCCTCCAAGCACACACCCCCAGGGCCCAAGCCCAAGCCACGCATTCGTTCCCACGGCGCCCGTTGTCCTCACACTCATTATCACCACGGCATCTCACCAAACGACCCCCTCACCGCTTCCCCGCCCCGCGGTTGACTACCCGCCTTTTCCCGCCCGCTGCTGTCTCCGCCTTGGACCCCGCCGCCCCCGCTGCGCCCTCCTTCGACCTTGGCTTGTAATACTCCAGCTTGCACAGCTGCGGCACATATATCACGTAGACATACGTGCAGAAGTCTGGCTCTCGTATCAACATGTAGGTGTTGGCGTCAGGGGAGCACGCCAGCCGCGCCTCCACGCGTCGTACAACGCGCCGCCCGCCGGCCAGCACGCACTCGTCGCCTGCATGCCACGTGCCATGGGCGACACGCGCATGAGTTACGTGCGATATAAAGGGTGCCACACATGCCCAGGGTGCGCAAAGGGCGTGCGCAATGGACAGGAGCATGAGGCAGGAGCATGGGGCAGGAGCATGAGGCATGACGGGTGCGTCTCCGATTTAAGCAGGCTACGTACTGCCGTCAGGCGCACGGAGCGGCTTACATGGCACTTCGTTCAGCCTCACGGTACGGACAACAACCATCTCCTAACCACCTCCGTCCGCCCGCGGCCTGTGAGGCCCTAGCCCACAGCCGAGGAGGAGCCGCACCCACAAGTCAGACGCGTGTCTAGGTGTGGATGTCGATTCTGGTTTCGTCCTCACTCCCCGCGTGCTCACCTCCTGCGTACACCTGCTTGACGTAGGGCCACGTGTGTCCCTGAAGCCGGTCCGCCAGGGGGGAGCCGGGCAGCAGGTCCAGCTCCTGGGGGTGGACGTGTGGGTAAGCGGTAAGGTCGCTGTGTCTTAGTGGGGGTGCGAGTCTTAGGTGCGCCTGTGGGTGCGCGGGCTGGAGGGCAGCATGTCCAGCTCCTGGGGTGGCCGTGGGTAACCCGATAAGGTGCGAGTGTCGCTGTTAAGTGTGCCTGCGCGAAGTCTGCCAGTGTGCCGAGTGGGTGTGCTGGATACCGGGCGGTCGGACCAGCCCTTTGGGTGCGTGTGGGTTGGTGGCTGCCTTGCCGCTGCTCGCACCGCCCCTGCGCCCCGTCCGAACTCGGACTTGCTTGACCACTACTAGAGCTATATTCGACAATCTTGCCTCGTTTCCCCCCCCCCCGCCCCACCTCCAGCCCCGCCACCTCCCCCGTGGCGCTGCTCATGAGCGACACGCTCTCCCGCGAGAAGCGACCCAGCAGCCAGTCCTCTGCGGACAGGGGAAAGGACAGATAGCAGATGCATGTAAAAGGGGGGAAAGAAGTTACTAGGTGACACGATACTGAAGTAGCTGTAAAAAGGAGGGGCGCGACGAGGGCGGTGTGGAGGTCTCGAGGTCAAGTGGACACAGCACCGTGCGCATGCTGCAGCCACATGTGTGCCAACGTACCGATGCTGCACAGCCGCTTGGCAGTCGCAAAGGGCTTGCGGCCCCTGCATAGCCTGCGGCATTCTGGTCACCTAAGCCCTCGACCAGGGCTCTCCGCAGCCGGAAGCACGGGCGTCGGGCGCAGGAACAGGGCAGGGCAAGGGCAGCGCAGGGCTTGGCTACGGCAAAGCCCTGCGGTAAAGCCTAGGGGCACGCCGCTGACCACGTGCACTCCTCTGCCCGCTGGAGCCTACCGCGTTGCTCACCTGTGACCGATCCGCCTGTGGTTTTGTGGAACTGGCGCGTGTGGTTCTTGTAGAGGAACTCGTAGGTGAAGAAGTCGGAGGGTATGGACAAGAGGCGGTGCGCCAGGGCGGGGGCCAGCAGCGCGTCCACCTCCGCGTGGGAGGGGGGAGCCAGCTGTAGGGGGGCAAGGCGGTGGGGATTGTCGGGGAGGTCAAGACATGGGCGCGAACCAAGGTTGGGACGGGACCCATAAGAAGGGGTACAAGCTGTCGAACTACCAAGAGGTAATGGTAACGGAAGGCGGGGCGCATAGGTACAAGCTCTGCCGGAGCGTGTGGTTGGGGTTTCCCAACACTGCAGTGGTGATGACGTGTTGCACGACGCAGGCGCAGCACATGGTTTCTTCGGCCCACGCCCACCTGGGCTGCAGCGCCACCATCGGCGCCGCCCGCCCCTGCTGTACCGCCGGACGGGTCGGCCGCCGCGGAGGCCGGGGCGCCCTCCTTGGCCTCCCCGGGCACCGGCTTGCGCAGCGCGGGGGGCACCATCTCCACGTCGGGGACGGCCCACCAGGGCTTGCCCAGGATGAAGCCGCCTGCAGCATATGAGGCCAGGCACGACGACACTAGTCAGCCGTCGCGTGGCGTCGAAGTCTGAAGCTGTAGCCTTCCAATGAGGCCATGGGCGAAGACATGACTTATAGCCAGCAATCAGTAGCCACGTGGCTTAGCGTCAAGGGCTGCGACCAAACTGTCCCTAACCCACCGTCGCTCACCCACCTGGAAACTCCTTCATCCCGGGCGGCAGCTCCTTCTTGCCCCCCACGCCACCCAGCACCCCCTTCCCGCCCGCCCCCGCCCCCAGCCCCGCCTGCTGCTGCTGCTTGATGCGCAGCAGCCCCGCAGTGGCCGCCATGCCGCTGACGCCTGTGAGGCAGGCGCCGCTGGCCCCGCAGCCCAGGTTCTTAACGGCCAGCAGCAGAGCGGAAGACAGGGATTCCAGGTCGGCGGACAGCTGGGGGGCGGACTTGAGGGCCTCCCCTGGTTGGCACAGGCCGCACGACTGGGGGGTGCAGGTGGGGCGGGTGCAGGGGCAGGTAGGGAGTATGTGGCGCTATGGGCAGCATGACGTAGGCCGGTTGCCAATGTGGTTACAAATTGGGAGCCTCGCCGGGATGACACAGGCGGCAGGACTGAGGGGTGTGACGAGATGGGGCAGGGGTGGCGGCCGTCGTGCTGATTGTGGGATGCACCGTTATGTTGCGTGTGTGGTGGATGGGTGGAGGCCAGCATAGCGTGCTGCACATCCGCGCTCTGGGCACCGGCGAAGGGGCGGCATGCGCACATTGTTGGTGCGGCCGCCGGACTCCACATGTGCACGGAGGCCTCCGTACCTTCCTGCAGTGCCCCAGGTGCGTGTAGGTGCCGATCATGTAGGCGGGGTTGATCTCGCACTCGCCGCCCGCAGCCCACTCGGCGCACTTGTGGTGCAGGTCCTCGCAGGGGACCTCCCCTGGCAGCACTGGGGGCAGCGGGAGGGCGGCGGGAGGCAGACACGAAATGGGCATGGGTGACTAGAGCGGACGGGTGCATTCAGACAGGCAACATGCAGCTCCAGGGAGCCGACCTGGCAAGGCAAATTTGTTTGTGTTCCACCCTTCCACCTCAGTTGCCCTCCCACCCCAGTAACCGACTCACGTTTGACCTTGAGGCCCAGGACCATCATCCCCGTAGGCACCCCGCCCGCCGGTGAGCCGCCTTTGGCGCCGCCGCCGCCGCTGTTACCGCCCGTCGCCGCCGCCTTTCCACCAGCAGCCGCCGCCTTTCCGCCGCTAGCCCCCTTGCCCTCGCCCTTGCCCTTGATGACCTCCCCTTCATCGTCAAGGTCATCAGGGTCCACATAGTCATCGTCGTCGTCCGCACTGTTGGCGGCGCCGCCGCCGTCAAGCCGCGGCAGGCGCCCGCTGCTGCCTGCGCCGCCGGCGGCGGAGCCGCTGCCCTTAGCGGCGGCTGCGGCCGCTGCTGCGGCGGCGTCCTTGTCAAGCTGCTCCTTCCGCGGCGGCGGAGGGGGCTGCTGCTCGTTGCCGTCGTCGCGGTTGTGCTTGTGGAGCAGCCGGAGGGCCTGGGGGCGTTGCGGACAGCGGCGCGAGGGAAGGTGAGCCAAGC
Organism: Chlamydomonas sp. KOR1; assembly: GCA_036984285.1. NCBI lineage: Eukaryota > Viridiplantae > Chlorophyta > Chlorophyceae > Chlamydomonadales > Chlamydomonadaceae > Chlamydomonas > Chlamydomonas sp. KOR1. Next base: position 4,953 of record BQMZ01000124.1, on the reverse strand, counting down.
TAAGCTGCTGGGCTGCCTCAGACCTACGGGTGGGAAACATAGGTCATCAGCCAACGCATCCGATGGATTCACTTTTAGTACCCAGTGTGAGTATGGCCCAGGTGCTGGCGGCTGGTACGGCTCAATCGCAGCTCCCACCCCCGGCTCCATCCGGGCCCGGTACCACCCGGCCCCACACCCCCGGCGCTGCCCCCGCCCAGGCCCACCTCCCTCTTCAAGTTGACCGGAGCAGCCCCCAGCCCCCAGCCCCAGCCCCAGCCTCCACCCCTCCCAGCGCCCACCTCCCTCCTGTAGTTGACCAGCTGGTCCATGATCACGTCCGTGAGGTCGCGCCCAGAGTCGCGGACCAGGTTCTGTGAAAGAGAAAAAGGATGTGAGGTAAGCAACGAAGACAGCAGGTGACACCTGGCTGTGTCACAGAGATAACGAGACGTGGACAAACTTGGAAGGCCATGACTCCTTGGACGCAGGGGACCCGATGTTGCGTCGTCCACGTGTGCACGTAGCTCCACACACCCTCACCTTGCACGACAAAGTCACCGCCGCCTCCTCTGCGTCCGTTGCCGCCGCCACGCCGCTGTCACCCCGCAGCGCCTCGCCCAGCCCCGCCCCACTCTGGGCCCCCTTGCCCTCCCCGCCCGCCGACACCGCCGCTGCGCCTGCGCCCGCCCCCGGCTGCTTCCGCCGCTCCCGTACGACAAAGAACAGTACGGCAGCGTTGCCGCCGTCGCCCTCCATTTTCAGGATGGTGTACTTTTTGAGCATCGCGTCTAGGGCCTGCGGCATAGGCAGAGCATGGAAAGGAAAGCGGTTAGGCATGCACGGGTCACTGTCTGGCAGGACTATCATGCAGCAACACGTGTCATGCACCTGATCTACGGGACATAGCCGCATGTCCGCCACTATACTGTCAAGGCCTGCGTAACAAAAAGCTACCAGCCGCTTCTGTCCAATGCCAGAAGCACCGAAAAACGCATAGGCTATGCTGTGTGTAGATAGATGGCGGGGAGCAGCAGCACAGTTCCGGCGGGTCGGGCCCACGTGCATGGCATCCACGGGCCCTGCCATGTGGACACGGCTGCAACGCGGTAGGCACCGCAGGACCCTGGCGCCCATCCCACGCGAGCGCGAGCGCGGGCAACACCGAGGTGGACGACACGTCCCCCAAGCACAGAGGCACACGTGCACCAGTGGCGCTCACGTCCTTGTCGCAAGCGTCCTCCAAGTACGAGGCCACTGTCTGTGAGGTGACAGTGTCCCCGGCCAAGATGTCGGACGTGACGCGGGCCCAGGTCACCGTCACCAGCACTGCAGCAGGGGCACGGCAGGGCAGCAGGTGCAGCGGCGTTCTAGTGATGTACTGGTGGTGAGAAGCGGATGCATCAGCAGTTATGGGCTACGCCGGCACCAGGGCTGCACGAGAAAGCAGCAGCAGCGTCAGCAACAACAGTGTTGGGTATGCATGCGACGAGGAGCGTACGGTCACAGTCACACTGACGGCGGTGTGGGTCTGCGTGTTGCTGCGTCAGAGCCAAGCAGTAGCATGGTGCATAGGGTAGTACCGCTCCGCCTTGTGCATGTGGCGCCCAGTATTGCTACATGCTGCTGCCACGTGCGTCGCTCGGCCACTTGGTCTGGCAGCTTGCGCTGCAACAGGTTGGATACGCCTGGTCTGGCGCAAGAGCAGCACCCTCTCCGGGGCCCTCTTGTCCCGCATGCATGACCCCCACCCCCCCCGCTGACCCCTATGCCTACGTCACATCGTCCGAGACACCGTGACCCCGGGTCCCAGAGGCCCCATTGCATCGCGTGGGAGCACGATGGACGGACGTACCGTGGCATGTGGTGCACTGGGCTGCTTTGGCTGCGTGCTCCAGATGCCGCTCGTCGTCCAGCGCCTCGACGTCCGTCGATGACCCGCTGTACCTGTTGAGCCATAAATGAAGTAATCAACAGCTAGCTTTTCATGAAATGAGTTCGAGAACGCACAGACGCGGCACAGGCACGAAGCTGCCTTCTTCGATTACGTGTCTCCAACTTACGACGCCTTGGGAGAGGGTGGCTTTCTCCGGAAGAGACCGTCTAGAGTGTTGTACTCTGCGTCTTGGTATCCGGGATAGTTCTCCTTTACCCGGGGCAACAAGTCGGAGGGATTGAGTTCGGCGAGCGGGTTGTCCATTTTCCATTGCTCCCAAGCTGCCTTGCTAAACAGGTACTCGTCAAAGACATAATTGATTGCGCATGCTCCCGTGGCTGCGCAAAGCGCAAGAGTAAGCCACAGTGCGCGCATACTGCTCAGGCTAGGAGAGCCCGAAGGGCAAGGTTACAGGGCTATCATGTTATCGCTAAACCTGTTGTGGTCAACAGTATTTGTACCTTACCAGCAGGGCTGTGCCAAGACGCTGGAGGCTGGACCCATAACAGACACCTGTGGGCCGTTACGACGGTTGGTCGTATGGAGACGCTGCAGCCGAGCGCTGTAGCCTCTGCTCCCGCCCTTCCGGCTGCACGCCGCGGCCCTCCAACTCGCCAGGTCGGTAAGTGCTCATGCGCATGCCAGCAACATGGCTTGGAGTGCCAATGCTGTGCAAGTTGCAGGTTTTCCCACGCCAGTCCCGCCCAGTTGCCGCTGCGTGTTTGTCCCCTGGTTTGTCCTGTCCTGCTCTTCACCCACACTCCTGATCTTTCATAGTACGCTGCTGAGTTGCCCGCCGCAGCTGGCAGCTACGCCTAGCGCCTCTCACATACAATCACACATGCTGCCGACCTGTCCTGACCTGCTAACCTGGTCCAACCCAACAGTCTAGGCGGACTCGGTCTGTGTCTGCCTTGGCGCCCGCACCAGCGTCTCGAGGTTCCCTCACTCCTGCGTGAGGGTCTGGGGAATCAGCAGTGGCCACCAATGCTGTGCGCGCCTAGGTGACATGAGTGACATGGGGGCGGCCGGGTCCCCGTTGCGGTCATGTGATGGCTGTGGTAGGCACCATGTTCGTGCTTGCTTGTGCTGTCCTCTCCCGTCTCTTTACCCGCAAACCTTTCCACAGCAAAAAAAACCAGGCCAACCTGGAGTCCAGGCTGGTCAGCTGGTCTCCGTAGCAAGCTAGCAACTCCTGGTCCACATGGCGATACCCGCTCCCCTTCGTTATGGGATCTACCTGAATCTACCCTCATAAGCGAGAGACGCCGTACCGGTGTATTTGGGGTGGCGAGGGGCACATCATGTGCAACTCATGGACGCCCCGTGGTGACACAGCGGCTAGGCACAGGAGAGCTGTCGTGTAGGACTACCGGCTCTAGGGCGCCCCCCAGAACCGCCGTTTCACACTTCTGGTAACAAACGTACCTCAGCACTATATGCAATAAGTTACTGACAATGTTCGTTGATTCTACAGGCTTCCTCCTTGGGTGCCTGCGGGCAAAACGTTCTGTTTGCTAAGTGTTGCGCATTCCTTTACATAACGTAGCGCATCTTACAAACAAAGATGACTCGCTTTGTGGGAGACGCGGTAAGCCGTTCCGCGGCGACGCTCGCCAGAGAGACCCAGCGGGCCATGGCCACTGGCTTGTGATACGCACGACCCGCACTCCGCATCATGCACACGCTATGCCACATCTGCAACGTGCAGGTTAGCGTAAGGAGGAAGGCTAAGCCGAATGACACTGTGAAGCAGCTGAAGAAGAACCTGGAGAAGTTTGCGGAGACGGGCGTGCACCCCGAGATAGAGCGACTGCGCCAGGAGCGCAACAATGCCATCCCCGCCCTCCCGGACCTCGATATCAACCGCCCATTCGTATTCCTGGACATCTCAGTCGGCAACAAGCCGCTCGGTGGGTTCGGGCGGAGCGGAGTGGCGGGGAGGGAAGGGGTGGTCAGGCGGCACAATGCCACGCGACTGCCGTCAGCCCCTCAGGCGCCCCAGCTCCACTTGCCACTAAGCCTGGGGCTGCAGTGAAGGAAGAGGAGCTTTACAGGGGCAGTGTCAGGACAGGGCCAGGGGTCTGTCACAGGTCACCAGTGTGCGGGATTGTTACGTTCCCTCCATGAGCTGCAGGGGTGCTGCACCCCCATGAGCCCTGATGAGCTCGAGCACCTGTGTTGCACTGCGCCAATGTCACGACTTGTGCTACCTTGGTTTGAGCACATCCGCCGTACCCCCCCATGCATCGTCATCCAATACTCTCTGTACCATACACCACCCTTACGTAATGCAGGCCGCTTAGTCATCGAGCTGTACGAGGACATCGTACCGGTGGCCGCCAGCCACTTCCGCAACCGGTGAGCATGCTGCACAGCACTCATGATTGCAGCATACCCCTGCCAGCGGCCTGCCAGCCTGCCAACGCGCAACAGTGATGTATAGTGATACCACGCAGCCGCTCCATGTAAGTGTGCTGGTAGGCTGGTACAGCGCCGCAAACGCCAGGCCTGCGGACACGCTGTAAGCACCTAGCAATCTCCCCATGCTGTTGTTACGCTCCACACCTGCCCACGCGCCAAGTGCCACGTGCCGCGTCCGTCCGGGTGCACGCCACGCTCCGCCGCCGCATGCTTTGTGCCATGGCCGCCGGAGCCAGGCAGCACATAGCCCGGGGCCAAGACATGTTCGCACTTGCCCCTGCCCTTACACACCCTTCATCCCCGCCCGGTGCCAATGCCACGTGTCACGCGTGCCGTCTGCCACGTGCCGCCAGGTGCATGCCCGGCTCCGCCGCCGGCCTGGCGGGCAGCACCTTCCACAAGCTCCTACCGCGCTACGCACTGTACGGCGGGCTCAGGTGGGCGCGGGACGCATTCCCCTGGACATGGCAGCATCTGCTAGCCATGGTTACGTGTCGGTGTAGATTATGTTGCTTGCCAGCGTGCTGTCCATTCGCAAGGCTAGTCACTTGCGTGCATTGTTTAACTCGCACGTGCCGTGCATCCTCCAGGGCCCACCGGGCCTTCCCGCACCC